>JADLZN010003225.1:591758-738229 GCA_018155175.1 Sinocyclocheilus anophthalmus
TGTGCGACAGAAGGAAATCACTAGTCTTCACAGAGGCTCTAACAGCTGTTAGACACCAAGCGCCGCTGGAAAAAGCCATCACACAGGACTTGAAAAGAGAACTGTTTCACACAAAGTCACTCTTAAAACAACATATGTGGAACTAAATGAGAGAGACACCAGAACTAAGGCCTTACAAGGCCAGCTGCATACAGCCAGAGCTGAGGTCCAAACCCTGACTCAGCAATTAAAGAGGAGCTTGACATGGTTCAGAAAGAATTTAAACAGTCCTACCGACTGCGCATAGACTTAAGCAAAAGACAGCAGGTTGTACACCACGTCGCCAGCAGTGCAAGCCCTCCACGCCTGTGCCCAGCTACGAAAGGGGGGAAAGGGAGCAAAAGCCTTCTGCTTGACACTTCACAAGTCAGCTCCCTGAAACCTCTGCAGCTGCAACAAAAAAATTCAGGCGAACCGAAACAACGCAACGAGGTGAATTCAGTGTCACAAATGAACTGAAATATGCTTGCAGACCACAAGGTGAACAGATAGGGAAAACACGAAACAGAACTTCCCCTGGCCAGCAGGCTCACCCCCTCAGCCAAGAGTCCGAACCTGCGAGGGGGGGGCGAGAGCCACTGTTCACACGTCACCAACCAGCAGCCACAAGGGGGTGGGGCAGGGACCCTTCCAGAGAATCACTGCAGACACACACACCGTGTGACCCCACAGACCCAACGAGCTGGCCAGAGACAACACATCTGGCAACCTAAATACTCTCAGACCCAGAGTCTGAACACGGACTGATCGCTGCCCCAGACACCAAGCAGGGCCGGCGTGAAACTCCCCATGCTTACTACCACAGACTTTGACAAACTTACTCCAAAGCTCACAATTACCCTGGGATGGCGGAGGACACCAGATGCAAGAAGTCATCTAGGCATTAGGGACTGCCGCACAATGCCTAATCAACAGCAGCGTAACCTGACACAGAAGGCCTTTAACAAGCACAAGGCCTCCACTAAGGTGTTTGTCAAACCCCACTGAGTATGAACTGCACAACTCAGAATCCAAAAGGGGGCACCAGAAGGCACCCAGCATTGCTACAATGCAAAAGAAAGCCCCTAGCCGGAAGAGGATAGAGCCATCACCATAACAACAAACCCAGGTTCCAGACCAACCACTGGGAAAAGCCATGGAAAAAGGCGTCCTCATCCTGCAAACACCACGGAGCTGCTGACACTCGCAAAAGAGCTCCTTGAACAAACTCAACTAAGGAGTACTGAGAAGGACAAACCTCTGACTCCTTGCCGGCTGCAACACAGCATCAGGCCCCTCCAAAGGAGCATCTCTTAAAACCAGTCTACACCCCAGAAGCAGCCAGACAAAGTTGGATTGAGCAACGGGCCCACATGCCCAACAGCGAAAGCTCTACCAACACAACTCAGGCAAGCTGAAGTCGGTGCCGCCACAAGAGCCAAGCGACACCGCAAACATCGGATTTCTAGTGACGTTGAGCAAAGCACATTTACAACCTTGTGGAATGCGAGCAGACTCTCAGCTGCATTCTCCAGAAGCAAGAGGCACAAATGCACAGTAGAAATGGACTTTTCTAATAATTAATTCATAGGAAAAAATTTCTTTGAATGAACACACATATTCTTCAGGCCATTGTGTATATTATTGCTGTTTTGTATTAATCTGTTGTATTATAGACTATTTTTATCCATGCTTACGATAAACCACTCATTCATATAACCTTACATATACCTTGTTTAGTATCTATGAATTCGCCTTCTGATGATCTAAACAAGAATGTATATTATATGTTGGTACATAGGCAATATATTAGTGCCCTGAGAACCTTTAGTATTTTCGATTCAAGTTCCAGATACTAAAGTACCATGTTTCCACACAAAGAGTCATAAACTCCACAGGATCTCAAAACGCCCACTTGGGATTCCGGCCTTTCTCATTGGATAAGCCCACCTCGAGAGGCGGGGATCTTCTCTGACCTTAAAGCTGACACACCATGTGACCCGCCCAGTCGGTGGTTCAGTCAGATGCTAAGATGAAGATGTGAGAAAACGCTGCAGGATACCAAAGCATTGTGCCAGGCCTTTCGGCCTTGACTTTTCCATTCACCAAAGATTCTCTGACTCAAACTGGTTCTTTTCATCAACTAATTTCAGCAAGATCTTTGGCCTTAAGATTGCATCAGGAATCTCTTTCAGACAGCCGAGACTCGCAAGTATCAAACTTAGTCTTATTAATTGATACAGTAGGTATCAGTTACACCTTTTTACCAAGGTGTGTTTGAACTCAGAATCTGACGTATCCCTCAGGCTTAGATCTGTTGAATATGCAAATGGTTCCATAAATGTCATTCCTTATGTCTCTTTCTGTACTGAGCTAAACTTTAACCCTTTCCTATACCAACTGTATGTGTGTGTGTGTGTGTGTGTATGTGTATGTTAGACCAGTTTATGTGTTTATGTAGGATGTTAGACCAGTTTATGTGTTTATGTAGTATGTTGGACTAGTTTAAGTGTTTATGTAGTTAATAAAACCTTACTTGTATCACACTTGACGTGTTCATTGTTTGCTCATAACCGGAGTCACTAATCATGCAGATTTACGCTACAAGCTTTGTAGAATTGTACAGTAAGAAAGTTATTTCCCTTAACCAGGAAATTAACGTTCTTAGAATTGACAAGACAGTTGACCCTGAGAGGTCAGCTAAATATCTACAGCGGATCTAAAATATGAATAGTTAATTATAACTAGTTATGGTTAATTATTCATATTTCACATGAGCTGATTCGTTACATCTGATTAGCTGACCTCAATTATGGTTTAATTATATGGGTTGATTTTTTGTTTGTTACAAGACATGTTGACAAACTATTGTGAAGAATTTTAAAAACATTTATGCACAAAACTTTCAGCGCTACAGCACCACATCATCAACACACAGACATCAAGAATCAGCACATGAGAGCCCATCTAAAGCAAACACCGATCACCATTATGGTGACTTCAAATGAAAGTACAACACCTAAAATCTCAATAAGAGCTTTTGTACACATATGACAGAAATAAAGTCACACTGGTTAGTAATAAGAAACTGGTGATGCTGTTTGTGGAGCTGTTTAATCCTCCTCTGCTGATATCTTGATAAATTTAATGTGTTTTATTTTCAGTTGATTTCATCTTTGGCTTTGGCTTTGGCTTTTGGAGATCATAAGTTTGCACTGTCAGTGGATGATGAAAGGTTTCTTCACTTAATGGACAAATAGTTATATCAAGATGAATCTAATGGCTGGGTGGCTCCTTTACCACTTCAAGTTCCTAGAAGAAGGCTCCCAAATAATAGGGCGTATGCTTACAACTGTCTTTCTTCACTCCGTCGCACCTTGGAGAAATGTCCCCAGATGAAAGCAAATTTTTTTGAGTTTATGGAGAACGTGTTTGCTAATGAAAACGCAGATATTGCTCCCCCACTTAAAAAGAACCAAGAGTGTTGGTATCTGCCTTTGTCTGGGGTTTATCATCCGAAGAAACCAAACAAGATCTGTGTAGTCTTTGAATCTAGCGCACCTTATGATGGAGTCTCTCTGAATGATGTCCTACTTAAGGGGCCAGATCTCAATAACAGCCTCCTGGGAGTGTTGTTGAGATTTCGTAAGGAGCCTGTGGCTATAACTGCCAACATTCAGCATATGTTCCACTGCTTTTTAGTCAGAAAGGATCACAGAGATTTCCTGCGCTTTTTGTGGTACCAAGACAAAGATCCAGGTAAAGAAATAGTGGAATACAGAATGCGTATTCATGTGTTCGGCAATAGTCCTTCCCCCGCTGTTGCCATATATGGTTTGCACAGAGCAGCCAAAGAGGAAGAAAATAATTTCAGCAGTGAAGTGAGAGAGTTTGTTGAACATGACTTCTATGTTGATGATGCTTTGAAGTCCTTCCCTTCTGAAGCAGCAGCAATTCAAGTCATCAAACAAACTCAAGATATGTGGGCAGTAGCAAATCTTAGGCTATAGGGATGCGTATTGGGCCGATACTGTGCTCCTCTACTTGTACTCATACTCGTTAAAATGCCCCGATACCAAACGCCGATACCACACAGCATGTGATAAGTGCCATATTCAGACAAAGAAACACCGACAACAGACAGCAGAATGGAGTTATTAGAGATTAAAGATGTCTACGAAGTATATGTATGCAATGAATATAAAACATTCAGTATTAATGCCTGTATTGCGCCAGCTGGGAAGCAAATCACGCTGAGTGGATTGAGCGCGCGGCGGCGCAGATGCACGAGCTTGTCGAATGAATATTCCTTTCTCACAGACATCACTGGAAAGTTTGTAGTTCAGTCGGAGAAGTAAAACAATGCACAATTTACTTAATGGTAGGGAGGTAGGGAGCGAGAGCGCGCACTTCTGTAGTGTGATTTTTATTGATGTTCGTTCACTTAGCACGCATTATTTGGATTGAAACTAAATTGTAAATATAAGACAATTTATAGGGGCATTCGCTATAAACGAAATTTATTTTTACCCTTAAACATAGACGACTTTCTGGCGAAAGTGAAACTAACAGCCTGTGTGAAATGCGCTAGGCTGTACTACTTGTCCCTCTCATTCTGCACCAGTACAAATAAGTGTGCGCGTTGCGCGTGTTTTGCTTGCTTCATGAGTGTTTCTGTATTATATGAGTGGCTTTGGAAAATAAATCACTGCACATTTCAGATGAAAAAAAACTGCGACTTCTATTTATGAAAATATCACAGTTTGGAGATTTATAACGAGTGGTTCCCTGCATTTTTACAGCAAATCGCATGACTTAGTACAGTACTAAGCAGCTGCAATGGAGCAGCTCTAATGCTAATAAATTAAAGATGATGTAGGCTACCATAGAGATAAAAAAAAAAATGAACAGTGAAAGAACAAAACTTAAAATACATTGATAATGGCATAATTAAGTGTGAAAATAACAGAAGGATATGCAGTCAAACCAAAAATTATTCAGAGACCCGATATAATTTTTGATATTATTTTTACTAGTGGGTGTTTGACACTATAGTTAATTTATGTAAAGTGAGGATAGCAAAATAAACTAAACTGTGATATATTATACCCAAAAATTCTTGATACAGTGGACTACCAAGAAAATTGATACAAATTTGGGACCAAAAGTTATTCAGACTGAGTCTGGGAAAAAATTGAAGTTCAGTTTTGCATGAACCTGGTTGACAGCATGAACAGGAGACTATATGCTGTCATTAAGGATAAGGGTCACCCGACAAAGTATTAATAGTTGTGTAAATACTGACGCTGTAGAATAATGATTTGGTTTATTGAAATCATTACAACCTTCTATCAAAGTATCTGACATTATCATAGCTGAATTGTTCGGACACAGTTAACTCTGAGTCTTGTCATATTTATTACAATTTTCTAACCTAAGCGAATAAAACGTGATAATATTTTTTTTTTTTATTCTCTGTTTTTTTTTTGTGTTTTGGGTTTGGGGGGGGTTCGGGTGTGGGGTGGGGGGGTTGTCGGGGGGGGGGCCAGGCGGGGGGGAGGAGATGTTGAAGGTGTCTGAATACATTTTTATTTGAATGTATCTGTTTGATAAATTAAGTTAACTAACTAACCTTATACATACTGTTCCTGTACCCAATATTTTAAAAATGTACAAATGCAATGAAAATATTGGTATCGGTACTCGGTATCGGCAAGTACCAAAAATAAACGTATCGGTATCGGGCGAGTACTGGAAAAAGTGGTATCGGTGCATCCCTATTAGGCTACATAAGATCATTTCTAATCGACCTGCAGTGATTGAGGCATTTCACCCGGAAGATAGTGCTGTGGACATCAGAGATGTTGACCTCTTCTTGGAAGATACTCCAGTCCAGCGTAGCCTAGGAGTGTCCTGGAACATAGCATCAGATACCTTTACCTTCCAAGCTGTTGATAACAAGAAGCCATTTACCCGGCGAGGTGTATTGTCAACAGTAACCAGCCTATATGATCCCTTCGGTTTCATTTCTCCTATTACCACCAAGGGCAGGCTGTTGCTTAGGGAACTCTCTGCACAGGCTGAAGACTGGGATTCCCCATTACCAGATGACATAAAGCCAGAATGGATAAGATGGAGGAACTCCTTACAGAGTCTGCAAGACCTAAAGATACAGCATACTTTTTCATCTTTTCCTACTTCAGAGCTTCAGTCAAGGGAGCTGTGTATATTAGCTTATCTGAGATCCACATCTCAAAAGGGTCAAACAGATCTTGGATTTGTGTTTGGAAAGACAAAGTTGGCACCACAGCCAGATCTCACTGTTCCAAGATTGGAACTGTGTGCTGCAGTTCTCTCAGTTGAGATTGCAGACATGGTTGTTTTGAAGAAATAGGCTTGCAGTTCAACAGTATTCTTGGATATATTCACAATCAAACAAGACGTTTTTATGTTTATGTGAAAAACAGAATCCAACGTATTCTTCAGTCATCTGAAGTCATCTGAAGCTATACCCACCATTCTCTCCCAAGCACCCCCCATAAACAGGAAGTCAGGGGTGGACTAGGTGGAAATTCAATTCACAGCCCAAAATGAATATCAAAATAAAAGTCATAAATTTAAATATTAAGTCCAACACAGTGCTTCTATGAACAGTAAAACTATGTTAGTGCAACTAAGCAAATGAAGAGAATGCAAGCCCAAATGTACTGAAAAGCTTCTTTCTCCAGTAGCCCCTAACTGCAGAACACAAGATCCAGGGGGTGGAGATTGGTAGGTTTAGGAGTGGAGATGGGTGTTTTTAGGGATCAGGGGGTGGAGACAGGTAGGTTTAGTTATAAGTAAGGTGGGAGGAGTTGGATCTGGATCCAACCACGCCCCCTGGATCTTGTGTTCTGCAGTGAGGACCATCTCTCTTTCTCTGTAAGAGAAAGACGGTTTATGCAATGTTAAAAGTAGAGCTTACCCACATGAAAATTGTTTCTAACATGTGAAATGAAATGTTATTTGTAGGCAGAAAGACAGATTTAATGTTTGAAGTTTATCTCATCAAAGTTTTCGTAGAGTTGGTTTTGCCTAAAAAGATGGCGTTATGATGTTTATACATTGGCTGCTTTTAAGCCGTACCCTGGAGTTGCGTTCACCCTCCGCCTATGTGTCCATATTGCGATCCTTTGAATGCTAACTATTATGTATTATTATGTAAAACCAGGCTTACTTAATGCACTTAAAAAACATCCTCGTCGTGAGCAAATAGGTGTTTGCGCCCAAGCTCAGGCGCTGAACGGCCGGATTGTAGGCCGACTTAGCAGTAGCACTATTTAAATAACCAGTGTCTCTCCCGTTTGGTTGATTATTTCATTCTGATAATGCACGGTACAACCTTTGCCCTGCTGTGCCCCATGTGTGTGCGTGAGGCGCCGTCGGATTTCAGAACAGCGGAGGGAACAACAACAACAAAAAACTATTCGTAATTTTGGTCAACAGATCTTCAAAACTGCGATGGTTATTATCTCAGTTCTTCTGTGGGCTTTCATAGAGCACCGCGCCACTCAAATAGTGAATGACGTGACATGTGGCCAAGTATGGTGACCCATACTCGGAATTAGTGCTCTGCATTTAACACACACACACACACACCGTGAACACACACCCGGAGCAGTGGGCAGGCATATTGTTGGCTGACCGGTGCCGGGAGCAGGGTGGGTGGTTCATTGGGGACTGATTACCGCAGTCGTGGTAATCACATGTGGGAGAGAGTGCTGGACATTTCATCCCACCCCTACAATCCCTGCCGTGATACGAGACTCAAACCTTGGGGTATGAGGGACTCTCTAACCATTTAGGCCACGACTCCCAAATAGCATATGAACTAAACTCAGCAGCATATCTCTCAGTCTTTTCCTTTCGTTTTGTTAATCTGTTAATTAGGCTATTTGTCAAATATTTCGCATATTCATTCATTTTATATATAGACTATGATTTAATAAAAACAGATTTTGTTATTTTTAGTTAAACTTAATTTTTGTTGCTTGTCTGCGCTCGTCCGCCGCCTTTTCCTCTTCTCCGACCCCGCAGCTCTCTCCGATAGCTTACTGTTAGTGGCACCAGTCCAGTGTTTCCAGGTTTTACTCGTGCTATTTCTCCATGTTGAGAGTTTGGTGTCGCACATATTGCAACTGACTACGCATTCTTATCCTTTTCTCCGATGAACTGAAAATAACAGGAGTGTGTCCATCTCACAAATTTAGAATCCATCTCTGCAGTCATCTCAACCATCTAATTCCAGCAACAGGAAATAGACAAACCATTTTACCCGCGGAATTTTTTCTCTGGTGCTGTTTTGCGGTGTTAGTAAATTCACCACCTAATTTTGAGTTAAAATATGTTGTTGTAACTTGCGTTACTGAGATTGTAACGAGTAATAATATTACCCAAATTTTATTAGTAATGCGTTATATTACTGCGTTACAGCAAAACGTAATATACTACTGTAATATTATTACTTTTGTAATGCGTTACTCCCAACACTGGTCCTAGGTCATTACACTGGCTTCCAGTTATATTTAGGATTGATTTTAAAGTAGGCTACTTTTACTCATTTATAAATCACTCAATGGTCTAGGATCTAAATACATAGCAGATATGTTCACTGAATATAAACCTAACAGACCACTCAGATCATTAGGATCGAGTCAGTTAGAAAATACCAAGGGTTCACACAAAACAAGGGGAGTCTGCTTTTAGTTATTATGCCGCCCGCAGTTGGAATCAGCTTCCAGAAAAGATCATATGTGCTAAAACATTAGTCACATTTAAAAGCAGACCCAAAACTCATCTGTTTAGCTGTGCATATATTGAATGAGCACTGTGCGATGTCCGAAATGATTGCACTATATTTTATGTATAATAATTTTTATTCTTAACCGTTTTAATTCATTTTAAATCAATTTTAGATAATTTTAAATCATTTCAAAGTTTTTAAATTCCTTGTGTATTGTTGTGATATTTTTTTTTATTAATAAATAATTAAATAATAATTATTATATTATATTATAATTTTCTTTTCTTTTATGTAAAGCACTTTGAATTACCATTGTGTATGAAATGTGCTATATAAATAAACTTGCCTTGCCTTATTAACAGGTAAAGAAGAGATGTCAACCGATTTTATTTATTTATTTTTTACTGACCAGATAGGGAATACAGTCGACGCACTCACGTGGAAATATTTTCGGAAACAACGGGGACATTTTTTGACAAAAATAAATAAATAAAAAAAAAATCGCCTAACCCAACAGGTAGTAGCAGTAGAAGTAGTAATTTGGTGGAAACGTCTAAGTTAATAAAATTGGCTGCGTCTGAAATCGCATACTAAGAAAAAAGTTAAATAAAAGCTCGCGTGGTCCCTCGTTTATTCAATGATATTTTTTGTCATCTCTGTCTGTTCAACCCTATGGTTCAACCACTTTATGAATAGCCTACATGTATACATATATAATCTGAGGCTTTTATTGCATTGTAATTTCCCTGTTATTTCCGCCTAACATGTGCCAATCAGCGCGCTTGTCTTCTTATAAACCAATCCGAAGGCGTCTTGTCTTTAGTGCGGACCAATAAGAGTAGAGACAGCGTGGAGCTTCCTTTTCCAGCAGAAGTGAAGTGAACTATCTGACCAAGCGGCTGGGTGCGAAGAATGCTGCAGTGCTCTCTACGTGGATATGGGAGGGATGGGAATGATTAGGATTGCCCAACAGTGTCGAGATCGTATTGCAGTAGCGAGAGTATACATTAGATTTTTCTTTTAAAATGAAATGCGTGTTGTATTTGAATCGTTCCGGTAGGAATTATGGATGTGATTTTTGGAATCACTTGCAGCATAGGATTATCGAATGATTATCGCGATCCATATTTCTGCAAATCACGCTCTGCTTAAAGCCGCCACGGTCCAAGCAGTTCTCTGCAGAAACACAAAACATCGGTGCACCTTTAAGGGAAAGCTAGGATCGACTGCTGCCTGTGCTTTTATTATTATTATTTGTATCATAAATCATCTCATGCTTGCCCTGCAGAACTGAACAGAACATGTTTTCATTGCGGATCGTCACGGCGGATTATTACATGAGCAGTCCGATCAGAGATCTGGACGTCTGTTACTCTGAGTTCAGAGAGAGCGATGTCAAGAAAGTGCCCGTGGTGCGGATCTTTGGGGCCACACCAGCAGGTATGCATGCATTCATTTGTGTGTTCATATAGCGTGAAACATCACCTAACTGTTGACATTCGGGTCTACGGTAAAAACTTTCTCTTTTTGCAGTGTCTGGGTCTGTTGTTTTGTGCATGTGATTAGGAGTAAGGAACACATTTTTTGGTGTTTGGGTGGTTTTGCTCCATACGCCATGTTGTCAACACGTCTGACCGCCATGTGGACGTGTTTACTCCGACCGAATACCCTATGCCATCTCTGTTTGGCCATTCCTATGTTGTATAATAATACAACTTGTATTATCACAAAACCCAAAACCACATATAACGAAAGCAACAAATCACATCTGTGCCGATCTTTGTGTCTGATTTCATAATCATGTGATTGTAACACTGGCTGGCTTTTTCGTTGTGGCTTAAGATTGCAGGGAGAAAGACAGTAAAGAACAGAGGGAGAGTGTGGGGGTCGTTGTTCTGGAGTGGTGATATTAGTGAAAATTTAAATTTATAAAGTCTCTCTCTCTCTCTCCCCCTCTCTCTCTCTCTCTCTCCCCCTCTCCCTCTCCCTCTCTCTCATTGTTTAAATAACTGCTAATTCATTACAGTTATTTACATTTTCTTATTCTTGCATTTAACAAAGTTGACATTTAAATCTCTTAATTACATTTTGAATGCCCAGGTGTTCAGGAGGCACTGTAGTACTGATATATGCTTGACAAAATAATAAATACACTATACCTCGCTAGATCTAAATCATATGTATTATCGTTGTGTGCTAAACCCTAAAATGCTGTTACAGCATTGTCACTTTATACTAATAATTATCAAGTGTTGTTGTCCTGAAAATAATTGAAATTGGTTTTACAAGACATGAAATGTACAGTGTTTTTCTATTAAAATGGAAAATCTATAAAAATTGATAATTATTTGGCTCATCCTGCAATCAAATATTTCACTCCCTAACTCCTCGGATAAGCAAGGAGTTCAGTGGTGGTTCAGTCTTTAGCCGGTTGTGCTCCGAGTTTAATACCACTCGTGCTGTAACCATTTTGCATAGCGTTTATTATTGTACATTTTTCCATATAACTCAAAACTTTGATCATGTAAAAGATTAAAGGAGTTTTATTGCTATTACAACAGATATGTTCCTGACTGTGGGGTTGCTGCTTCCTGCACGGGCTGTTCTGTCCATTCAGCCAGATGCTATTAAGCTCTAACTTTAACGTGTTGCTTACCACTCTTGCTGTAAGGAAGTACCTTATTATTGTGCATCTGTTCATTTTTTTAAAAATGTATTTATTTATTAATATTTTTACATGATCAGTGTTTTAAGAAACTTTAACTTGAATAAGCAGTCAAATTAACATGATCCCAACTGGTGGGTTATGGCCACTTGCACTGACTGCTCAGTCCAGCCAGTCACAATGCAGATGCATTGAAGAGGTTAGTTTTACCTTAGCAAAGGAAATGGGTATAAAGGGGCAGGGCCTTGTGTACATAATAAAGCCACACATCACAGTAAATTTCTATCTATCTATCTATATATCTATCAATATATTAATTTATATATTAATATACATGTAATATCTTGTGTTATTTATGCTCTTGAGGAAGATGCTGCAGTTAATAGGATATCGTTGCTGCTGTTGAGTCTTTACATATGCAAGGTCTTGGTTACATCTAAACAATTACTTTCAGGATAAGGACTGCATGGAGCAAGCCAGTGAGGTGACGTAAACCAAGTTCATATCAGGGTTTTGTCACTTAACTGTGGTAAACCTCCCTAAAACCTCAAGCATGTAAAAGAATAAACCAGTACAATAGTCAAAATAATATTATAAATAATGCAGACGAGAGTGCTAGGTAACATGCTAAACTCTTCACTCTAACATGCTGGCTAGACGGAGAGGACAGCGCAATCGGTAGTAACCCACCAGTCAGGATCATGGTCATTGACCCACTTTAGTCACGGAAAACCTCCCTAGAACCTCAATTCTGTAAATAAGAAGTCCATAGTTAAAGTGGCTTGCACTGTCGGTGCGGTGTGACCAGACCGTGTGCTCACAGATACTTAGTTTAATGCCATTGAGCGGTGGCGGTTTTCCTCCGGCATTTTATGGTATGTTACCATCTGTAAAAGTTCAAAAGTCATGTATGTCCATTTTGCTGTAAGGAGGACAAGACTCAGTGCAAGCAATACTCGGCTCCAAAGTCACCAGACTTCAGTGAACTTGGCACAGGTGCAGCCAAACGACAGAGTGAACAGAATAGAGCACAATAATTGTTACATTTTGCTGAAATATTTGTAGGAGAAAAAAAACGTATAGTCTTAAAGTGTTTGTAAGCACAGTGTTTGTAAGGTAAATCCAAATGTAAAATTGTGGACAATACCAGGAATCTGTGTTATGGCATTCAGGCTGAAAAGACAAAGATTATTTTTATTTATTACTTACTTACGTGTATTTAATTTTTTTTTTTTTTTGTGGGTCCTTGTTGCCCAGCCTTGGCTGTAAATGGATGGATGAAGCACAAAACATGAAATCTGCCATATATTAGTTAGGGATGCGAAAATATGAAAATTGACCGATACCGATAATTATTTTATATTTGAAAGCCGATATCTATATCTATATCGATATATATGTTGGCCGATAAATCTATATCCAAACTTTTATATACTTTTTGAGAGCCTGATTACTAAAAAGGTCTTCTCAGTAAAAGCTAGAGCTGCACGATTCTGGATAAATTTAGAATCACAATTTTTTTTTGTCTCAAATAGAGATCACAATTCTAAACTAAACAAAATAATGCGTGGCAAAATATTATTGCTTCAGTCTGTTTAAAAGCGTTAATTAATTTGAATGAATGATTAAACATTTTAATGTACACTACCAGTCAAAAGATTTTGAACAGTAAGATTTTAATGTTTTTTAAAGAATTCTCTTCTGCTCTCCAAGCCTGCATTTATTTGATGCAAAAGCAGTAATACTGTGAAATTATTTTACTATTTAAAAAATTGCTTTCTATTTGAATATATTTTAAAATGTAATTTATTCCTCTGATCAAAGCTGAATTCTCAGCATCATTACTCCAGTCTTCAGTGTCACATGATTCTTCAGAAATCATTCTAATATGCTGATTGCTGTTCAAGAAACATTTTTTAAATTCTTATTGTTATATTATTATATGATTATTATTATTATTTTTTTCAGGATTATTTGATGAATAGAAAGATCAGCATTTATCTGAAATAAAAAGGTTTTGTACACTATACACTTACCATTCAAAGTTGTAGTCAGTATTTGTTTTGGGGGGGGGGGTATATAAATAATACTTTTATTTAGCAAGGATGCTGTAAATTGATCAAAAGTGATGATAAAGACAATTATAATGTTACAAAATATATATTTCAAATAAATGTTGCTGTTGACTCACAGGAATTAATACAATTTAAAAATATATTTAAATAGAAAAGTTGTTTTAAATTGTAATATTTCAAAATTTTACTGTTTTTGTTTTTGCTGTATTTGGATCAAATAAATGCAGGTTGGTGCGCAGAAAGAGATTCTTTAAAAAAAAAACAAACAGTAAAATCCTTAGTCTTACTTTTGACTGGTAGGTGTAATGTATTTAAAATAAATATATTTTATACCCAATGTATATTTAAAATTATGAAAAGTAGTTGACAGCAATGATGCAAGGATCCCTCATAAACCTACTGGAGAATCAGCCTTTTTGAAGATTATCTTGAATAAATGATAATTCACTTATAAATTTAAGTCACTTTGCGACCTTGTGGCAAAAACAATTCATCGACACAAAAATATGGGCAGTTACTTTAAAAACACGGAATTTGCTCTATGAGGATTTGTAGGTGTCGTTGCATTTTAATGTTTTTGTTAGCTTATCCAGTTAAAGCCACTAGATGCGGCGTTGCTATGTTGTTCATTCAAAATATTGCGGGAAAAAGAGATAACATCAATGCGGAGAAGATGTTGTTTACATCAAAACCGAAACCAAGCCGTTCACACGGAATGCATATTTATCACATTTTCTAGAGGGAAGTCTATTACCGTTGCACTCGCGTCTCGCACAAGTCATTGGACATGCATTACGTGTAATGAATCAAAATGAATGCGCCATAGATCAATAAAACGGAATAGCCTCTTCACGGACAATAATTAAATGATTTTAACTACTAAACCATATTGTTGATGAAAATAAAAGGAGAAAAATAAAAGTGGTGGTTTATTAAAGGGGTCATATGGTGTTGCTAAGAAGAACATTATGTTGTGTATTTGGTGAAATGAAATGTGTTATGCGGTTTAAGGTTCAAAAAACACATTATTTTCCAATACTATACATTATTGTTTCTCCTCTATACCCCACCTTTCTGAAACGCGTCGATTTTTACAAAGCTCATCGTTCTGAAAAAAGCGAGGTGTGCTCTGATTGGACAGCTATCCAGTGCATCAAAACGGAATCATACATCCCTAGTTGTGATGGCGAAAATACTCAAGCGTTGTGTGACGGAAATGTTACGCTCCTTACCATACTGTGATGCCGTGTTCCATCGCGACAAGACAAAAACAATAAAACCATTACAAATGAGGCATATGTGCATCCAGTGGGGACATAATTACGATTATAATGACTTATACTGCATTTTTACGCGTTGCATCACGCCGCGTAAACACAAAACCATGTCTGAATTTGTGATCGGAGAAAGGACAAACAACAGGCGCTACTCTACACTGCTCAAAACCTGCGTTTGAATCGTCTGTGGCAAATCCTTTAAATATGAAAGCTACTTGCAGGCTGTGAGACAGCATTATTTGTCAGAGCACCGGCATTGTAGGCTACTCTCCCAGGAAACAGTCCTAGTCCTCCGTAAAATGCGCTGCACACAAATAAATATTTGGGTTGAACTGTTCTGTAACAGTGTTGTAAATACAACTTAACCACTGACTTCTAGTTGTATCCTCTTTTGGAAGACCAAACAAAATAATTTCACTTTCACAACGAAACACACATCGTCTCCACAACATGGCAGCAGCAACAAATATACTACAGCGAGAATCAAAGTTACGTTTCTTTTTTTGTGTGAACATTTGGGTGGTGTTATACAAATCGTCCCACACCGTGATGTAGACATGTGGGGGCGTGTAAACGAGGGGTTTCGGAGGGCTTCTGGGACGGTCTCACGTTTATAAAGTATCTCTAGTTTTGGACTTTAGCTTTGCTGTTTTTTTACAAATTTAGGATCTCTATCTATTCACGCATCGGCTGAAGTCGCATCATATAACTCTTTATAAATGCATCAATTAATGCCAATGGTGACAGACAGCACGATGTAGCTCGAAATCTTGTTATTTTATTTTATTACAGTTTTTAGTACGTAGTTTTTCTCTTTATAAAGTTATGTATATGACAAGTCCCAATTAGGAATGTAATGTTACCGGTTGATGATAAATCATGATAAATCCCCACAATTGTATTAACGTTCATATTTTAGTTATCATTAAAAACCGTATTAGATTGCAGTGATTTGAACAACTCACGAGAAATAAAGACGTCCCGCTTAAGCCCCAGTGTAGCGAATCAGCTCAAGGGGAAATATGAATAATTAATCATAAATAATTATAATTAATTTATAAATATTTAGATCCGCTGTAAGCATTCATTTGACCTCTCAGTGTCAACTGTCTGTCAATTCTAAGAACGTTAATTTCCTGGTTAAGGAAAATAACTTTCTTACTGTACAATACTCAGAGCATGTAGCATAAATCGGCATGATTAGGGACTCCAGTTATGAGTAAACAATGAACAACGTCAAGTGTGATACAAGTAAGACTTTATTAACTACATAAACACTTAAACTAGTCTAACATACTCATACACACACACACACGCATACAGTTGGTATAGGAAAGGGTTAAAGCTTAACTCAGTAAAGAGGAGAGAAATAAAAACATGAAGTTATGGTACCATTTGATATTCAGCAGATTTACAGCCTGAAGGAAACATCAGATTCAGATTCTTTGTAAAAAGGTGCGTTATGATACTTAATGTATCAATTAATAAAACTAAGTTTGATACTTGCACGTCTTGTCTGTCTGAAAGAGAGTCCTGATGCAATCTGAAGGCTCAAGTTGATCTTTGCTGAAGTTGGTTGATGAAAAAGAACCAGTTTGAGTCAGAGGATCTTGGTGAATGGAAAGTCAAGGCCGAAGCCTGGCACAAACTTAGGGTGTCCTTAGGAGTGTTCTAGCTCACATCCTCATCTTCTCAGAGACTGAAAGCTATGTGTTGGAGCCCGCCGGGCACGCCCGCACCAGCTCAGGCTCCAACATGCTTCTTAGCAGAAGGACAACAAAAGACATGGGCGAAACTGTGCGTGAGCCTTTTAAGGTCTGAGAAGATTCCCGCCTCTCAGGATGGGCTTGTCCAATGAGAAAGGCTGAAATTCCAAGCGGGAGTTTGGAAATACTGGGGAGTTTTATGACCCTTTGTGTGAGAGCATGGTAATTTGCATATGGAACTCGAATCAAAATTACAAAAGATCCTTAGAACACTAATATATTGCCTATGTACCCACATATAATATAAACGCTCATTTAGATCATCAGAAGACAAATTCAAAGAGACCAAACATGGTATCGGTGGGGTTATATTAACTAGTGGTCTATCATAACACGCATAAAACAGCATACAATATACAAGAACCGTAATGGTATACACAATGACCTGAAGGATATGCGTGTTCATTCAAAGAAATGTTAAATATAACAAAAAGTTGTGTGTCTGATTGGTACAAATGCTACACAGTTTAAAGTTAAGTAACAATCTCACATGCGCACAGCGCGCAGAGTAGTTTCGTTTTGAGTGAAAACAGGGCGGAAAAGCTGGGAGGTTTTAAAAGAGTGCTAAGGGAATTATACAAATTAATATATGAATGAATTAATTATATGAATGTACCTCTGAAGGTTCTGACTGTCTTCAGAAACGATTCGATGGCATTTTGTTTTCATTTTCGCTCCATGTAATACCTAAAGGAAGTGTTCTTAATCGCAATACTGCTTTGTCCACGGAGGTTACGGGAAACAGCTCTAATTCAGCTTTTCCATAAGTGCCACCTGCTGTCAGAGAGTGGATTTACAGAGACCTATATTTACGTTCAGCCTGGGTGCAGTTTCTGTCTGGACAAAAACGGACCGAATTTGCATGCCCTGCTGTAAATTTTGTCCGGTTGATGAAAAACAAGCTTATGTGGATTCTACACATTTAAACAATTCAGATAAGTTATCTAGAATTATTTATGGAGCAGATAAAATACATATAATCATTTATTAATCAATTATCATTTTGACTTAACTCTTTTCTTTATTTAAAGGCTGAAATGTGAGGTTTACCCTTTTTATTAAACTTTTTCAAAGCTTTATTTGAACATTTACATTAGATATTTCAACATGCTATTAAACTGTTGTCAGTCAAGTTGTCATTTAAAATCCAAACATCGTTGTTTGCATAATCCACTAAAACAATACATGACCAAAGAAATTTTGTTTTGTGCTGATTTTTAAATATAAAACTTGGTTAATATTTAATATGTGTCTGTACTTTTTGAACATCTCCAGCACATTTGAACAATACTGTGATAATACTGATAACCGTGATAATTTTGGTCACTATAATCGTGATAAGAAATTTTCATATCGTTACATCCCTAGTCCCAATCATAGTATAATATTGTGCACTGCCGTTCGAGCTGTGTGTGCTGAAGCTAAAGAGCTGAATGAACACTGTAAACTGAAGTGCTTTGCTGGCAGCTTATTCAACTCAAGGAAATGCATCCTGAGATTAAAATTAATACAACATAAACATAATATTACAACTTGTATATGTACAAAATGATGCAGTTTTTGCGTGCTATAGTCAGAATGTGTAACTCCTGTTGTGGAAGCGCTCTTCCCATAACAACGTGCTGAAACATGGCAAATAAACCCAAATAATTCACAGCGTTTTATTATAATGTTTTCATTAGAATGTTATATACACAACATTCCAAATCATAGTTATTAATGTTGTGCTGTTTGAGCTGCATGCGCTGAGCTAAAGATGATCACTGGTAAACTGAAGCGCTTAACGCTATAACTTAACCAAACGCATTCTATATGAGATAAATCCGATATACATAAAATAAACAAAATATTACAACATACAATTGCACAAAAGGCTACAAATGCACAAACGAACTTAACTGTCATGGAGGTGTAGCTCCGTTGTTGGTGCGCTCAAAGCACGCACAAAACATGGGCACACAAAGATTCAACAACATTATTTACAGTAATGTTCACATTATAATTTTATGTAACCTTTATGACAGACTTGCCCTGCACATGTTGCACTTAAGTATATTGTCCTTTTCGAACTATATCTATATAAAATCTTTAAAGAACTATATCTTATGCATGTTACAATAAATTCTCTGAGAAATGCAGCAGCATATACAGTATCTCACAGAAGTGAGTACACCCCTCACATTTTTGTAAATATTATATCTTTTCATGTGACAACACAGAAAAAAATGACACTTTGCTACAATGTAAAGTAGTGAGTGTACAGGTTGTATAACAGTGTAAATTTGCTGTCCCCTCAAAAGAACTCAACACACAGCCATTAATGTCTAAACCGCTGGCCACAAAAGTGAGTACACCCCTAAGTGAAAATGTCCAAATGGGCCCAATTAGCCATTTTCTCTCCCCGGTGTCATGTGACTCATTAGTTTTACAAGGTCTCAGGTGTGAATGGGGGGAGCAGGTGTGCTAAATTTGGTGTTATCGCTCTCACTCTCATATTAGTCATTGGAAGTTCAACATGGCACCTCATGGCAAAGAACTCTCTGAGGGTCTGAAAAAAAGAATTGATGCTCTACATAAAGATGGCATAGGCTATAAGAAGATTGCCAAGACCCTGAAACTGCGCTGCAGCACGGTGGCCAAGACCATACAGCGATTTAACAGGACAGGTTCCACTCAGAACAATCCTCGCCATGGTCGACCAAAGAAGTTGAGTGCACATGCTCAGCGGCATATCCAGAGGTTGTGTTTGGGAAAAAGACGTATGAGTGCTGCCAGCATTGCTGCAGAGGTTGAAGGGGTAGGGGGTCAGCCTGTCAGTGCTCAGACCATACGCCGCACACTGCATCAAATTGGTCTGCATGGCTGTCGTCCCAGAAGGAAGCCTCTTCTAAAGATGATGCACAAGAAAGCCAAGACAAGCAGACTAAGGACATGGATTACTGGAACCATGTCCTGTGGTCTGATGAGACTAAGATAAACTTATTTGGTTCAGATGGTGTCAAACGTGTGTGGCGGCAACCAGGTGAGGAGTACAAAGACAAGTGTTGTCTTGGCTTCTACAGTCAAGAATGGTGGTGGAGTGTCATGGTTCTGGGGCTGCAGAGTGATGCCGGCACTGGGGAGTACATGGTTCATTGAGGAACCATGATGCCAACATGTACTGTGACCTACTGAAGCCGAGCATGAGCAGTATTCCAACATAATAATGACCCCAAACACACCTCCAAGATGACCAATGCCTTTCTAAAGAAGCTGAGAGTAAAGGTGATGGATTGGCCAAGCATGTCTCCAGACCTAAACCGTATTGAGCATCTTAAGGTCTCTAACATCCACCAGCTCCGTGATGTAGTCATGGAGGAGTGGAAGAGGACTCCAATGGCAACCTGTGAAGCTCTGGTGAAGCTCAATGACCAAGAGGGGGTAAGGCAGTGCTGGGAGGGGAAACAAAAACAATAAAAAAAAAAAAAAAAACACAAAAAAAAAAAAAAAATGGTGGGCACACAAAATGGATGCTTTGGGCCCAATTTGGACATGTTCACTTAGGAGTGTACTCCCTTTTGTGGCCAGCGGTTAATGCCTGTGTGTGGAGTTATTTTGAGGGGGACAGCAAATTTACACTGTAAAGTAGTGAGTGTACAGCTTGTATAACATTGTAGTAAAGTGTCATTTCTTCAGTGTTGTCACATGAAAAGATATAATAAAATATTTACAAAAATGTGAGGGGTGTACTCCTGTGAGATACTGTATGGGTCTATAAAAGTTCTAGTATATTACATTAAAATATCAGTGAAATGCTGTGACAGAACTACTTCAATCAAATTGTAGAACATTTCGGTTATACCTGTATTTCTGGAAAGTACACTATGAATATTCCATCACTGAATAAAAATTAATCACAATGCAATTTGCTGCAAAAAAAAAAGAAGTTACTGGAAAACAAAGCACAGAAGTGAATAAATTGTACTTTCACAAACTCAAGTTAAACCTGCAATGGCTGAACCAAACAAAGAAACAGAACTTTTTAAACATCGCCATCATCTTTAAGTGGAGGCTCACTTTTGTTTGAGTTTGACTTGTTGCATTTTCTGCAACCGCGGATCCGTTTATGTGCAGATATATTAGGGATTCACTGATGGTGAAGGGTCCGCTGATAGACACTGCTTTCAAACTCTCCCGTGTGTAATAACTGTGTATAGTATTCAATTCGGCGCATTTAAAATTCTCACAAAAGCTTTCCGCCTAAGCCACAACGCATGCATACTCATGAATTTGTTCTTAATCTTTTTCTAATGTTAGAGAATTTGGACTATTAGGCCTATAAATGAGTGGCCACATGCTCAAGATCAGTCACTTGCATAAAACATAGCCAAACCATTTCCATATAATGCTTTTGTCCACAGCCTACTTTTCAGCCTTTCAGCACTCTTGTCAAACAAAAGCCACTCTTTACAAACACTCTCTCACCAGATCCTTGAGCAATGCCAAGTGTTACATCCTCAAATCTAGTTCAAACACATTAAACACCTTTTATATAGACCCAGTTTACAGATCTGTCATTAGCCAGCTGTACATACATGCATATGTGCTGTTAATTCAGCTTTGCATACTCTTTCACTGTATGAAATGTTTTTTTTTAAAATATACAGTTGTGCTCCTAAATTTACATGCCCCTTGCAGAATATGCAAAATGTTAATAATTTTAACAAAATAAGAGATCATGAAAATTGCATGTTTATTTAAAAATGTCCCGAATAAGCTATTTCACATAACATGTTTATATATTCTCCACAAGACAAAATAACGGAATTTATAAAAATGACCCCGGTCAAAATTTTAAAGGGGTCATATGATGAGATTTCAAGTTTTCCTTTCTCTTTAAAGTGTTACAAGCTCTTGGTGAATAAAAATAGATTTGTAAAGTTGCAAAGACTAAAGTCTCAAATCCAAGAGATATTCTTTATAAAAAGTTAAGACTCTGCCACGCCCCCCTAAAACGGCTCATTCTAACACTCCCCCACACATCTACGTCACGATGTGGGAATATTTGCATAAAGTTTTTGAATAGTTTAATAGAAAATAGTTTGAAACAAAGTCACAGCTGCTGCGCATTCTAACATGGCAGTTTCATATATGAATGAATGTGCGTTTTTAAACAAATCTAATGTGTCAATGATTCAATTACCCATTCATAAAGACAGTCACTTGCTTCATTCCTGAATGAATCAACAGTTTGAACGAATCAATTCACTGAATGATTCAGTGATAAAATCAGTGACTTACCGCCACCTGCTGGCGGTTTAGTTTCATTTTTAAAATATAATTTTAGTTATTTAAATCATTTAATATTTCTATATTAAAAATTTTATATTTAAAACAATCTGAAAATGAATGTATGACTTTAAGTGCACTCATGCCACCTCTGAGCCTCATTAAACGTCTGAAAATACACACACAGTCACTTTTGTGTTCTTTTTGTGCCACCTCTGTAGTACAAATAAATTTTTTATTAATACTAATTTCATATGATTGGAAACTTATTTGTCTTATTCTACATATTGTATTAAATAGAAATTTTAAAAAGCTTATAAATAATTTTTTAGAATTTGACAAAAGATTACATACTTTTAATAAAAGTTAGAAAAATGCCATTACAAAGGGTAAAAAGAAAATCCCCTGTAAATAGGGCTGAACGATTTTGGAAAAAATCTAATTGCGATTTTTTTTTTACCAATATTACGATTGCGATTTAATATGCAATTATTAAATTTTTTTTTTTAAAGCTCTTTGTTCTTAGTATTCAACAAAAGACAAGCTATAAACATTGTAAGTATGACCAAACACATATTATTATATTAGTAGTATTAGATAGATTAAACCTAAATGTTATTTTCTGTAGGCCAGGCCTATATGTTACAATGAAATTAGGTGATGCATGAATTGATAATGAATTTTAAATTTTTATTTAACAACTACATCACAATATATTGACTGATTTGTTGAACTTTCAAACTTGTAAGCATGTAATAATTATGACAACATAAAGCCTGGTGTAAACATTAATATGAAAATCAGTAACAAATCACACAAACTAAAGTAGATTACAGAAATATAAAAACAAATCTGTTGCATAACCACACTACTTTAGGTAATTCAAAGCCACTGTAATAAACATATGTAAACATGTGGACTGCACTAAACACTGTCTTTTAACTTTAGACCAGTGGTTCTCAAATTTGAGAAAATTTGAAAAAAAAAATCTGCCCCCTTTCCCGAATCCCCATTCCACCTCAGACTACCAAATAATTTCACTAAACATTACGAAAAAATAAAGCTTTTTTTTTTATTTAAAAAAACCTAAGGGACAAAAAAAAAAAAAAAAAAAAAACAACCGCATCACTGAAACATTGAAAAAATAGAATAGAGAACATAAACGTTGTGGTATTATTATTATTATTTAGCTCTCTCTCTGTTATTATTATTTATTTATTATTTATTATTATTATTATTCTCTCTCTCTGTTACTTATTTATATTTTGTGGGTTTCATGCTGTCCGCTAAGGCATAGGACACACACAGGCTTTCCTCACCAACGACATTAAACAACGTGTCTACACCGGACACGAGCGGAAAAATACAGTAGAACCATTATAATCAGTGACGCTGTGTACACTGGATGCGACGCGACATTAAACTGATGCCTTGTTCCATTTATGACGTACTGACAACAACGTTAAAATGATTTGCAACGGTCTCTTTGTCGCGTCAGTGTAGAGCTGTTGCGGAGCGACGCGACAACTGTAGCGTCTGGATAGACACGGTGAGTGAAGCGGAGAGCAAGATATGCCTCGTCATATTATCTGCACTTAGCTTGTGAATGACCAGCACCTGCCTGAGTCTGTGCAACTTCATCTATGGCTTTCTCTTCGCTTTCACAAACCGATCAATCTCCCATTCTAAGTTACATCCTTTGGCTGTTTACCATTTTATTTCTTTTTTTGCTGATGGCCCGCGCTCGACTTGAAGCAGCGCTGCTTAGACCGATGGGTATGTGTCATCAAAGTACTGCAAGAGCTAAAAGAGAGCGTGGATGTCTCCTTATGCTTTCTCTCGCCGTACTTTGATGTCATACACCGATCGATCAAGTGGAACACACCTCTTTACTCTCGCGTGTCACGTGACCGACCGATTGTAATCGCAGCCTCTGCGATTGAAAAATCGCGTTTTCTCATATCGTGATATTATCGCAAATGCAATTAATCGTTCAGCCCTACTGTAAATCACTTTAAGGAGTCAAATATTACCTCATATTAGGAAGGCTCATTTTTCTTAATCAGAATTTGATTATTGATCAGAAGGTGCTCCTAAATTTTAAAATTAGGAGGACAAGCTATATAAAAAGAAAAGTAAGTGTAGGGACCTGTGTAACAGTATAGGGTACAACGGGGCTAAAGGCGCCCCGGGGTAAAAGGCGCCTCTGATTATTATTTTAATCTAAACCACTAAATGGCACAAAAACATGGCGTAGCACTTTCCAAAACATCCGCTTTTCAAGATGCACGTGTTTATTTGTCTGATCCTTGACGCGATCGTGCAGCAGCGCAAAGTTGATTCTGTGCGTACTTAATCTAATATTTGATGTTTTAAAAAATGTTGTAGATTTAAGTAGCAAATGAGAATCGTTAAATTTATTGAATATATTTTGAGACAAAGGTCTTCTTAACAATTTTTAATTAAAGCAACAGTTTTTAAATAACAAAAGAATATGTAAAAGTATGGTATTTGGGGTAAAAAGCGCCCCTGATGTTGGGGCTAAAGGCGCACAGTAATTAACATGATAATTAATAGACAGCTGACTTTTCCATTTGTTGACATGACATGGTTAGATTCAGATGGTAAATATAATATATTATGTTGGGTGTCCACATTAGAAATAATCACCATGTTTAGAATGAAACCAACATATTTAAAAACATGATATTAATCATAACATATAATAAAATATAATTTGTTGTTACCACTGTAAATTTATATTCAATTATTATTGGATCTCCTTCAATACTCTCAGAATCTTTACTTATTAAAATTATTTTGTTTCTGTATTTTAAAATATATTTCTTATTAACATATTTTAATGACAGTATATTTAGTGAACAAAAATTAATTTTTATTTTTCAAAATAAGCAGAAAATTGTACAAACTTTGCTAANAAAAGGGAAAAAGATAGAGAGAGAGAGACCTGGAAACGCATGATGCATAGAAACATCTCTGCATATTGACCAATCAGAATAAACAATTAAAAAACTTATGTCCGGTGGAAACACACAGCGTCTCCCTGACATGGCTGCTTCAACACTACTGTTGTTCCTGAAACCACGCCTTATTTCTTTGCGTGCACATTTGGGCGGCGTTATGCTAATATTTCCACATTGTGACGTAGACATGTGGGGGGCATGTTAGAACGAGCCGTTTTAGGTAGGCGTGGTTGACTCTTAACTTTTATAAAGAATATCTCTTTGGATTTGAGACTTTAGTCTTTGCAACTTTACAGATCTGCTTTATGCACAAAGAGCTTGTAACACTCCAAAGCAGTGGTTCTCAACCCCGCGGCCCGTCACGAATTCAAATGCGGCCCACCATGCTGAACACAATTTTAAAAAATAACTTTTAGCTTTACAGTTCATTTTAGTTTTTACATTAATTAAAAAATGTACTAAACAAATATAATCTATAATGTTTTTATGTAAAATAATTGTTTTTCATATAGGCCTATTATTTTCAGTCATGAGCAGACCTGTGAACTCGCGTAACGTTACACATTTAAATCAACACTTACAAGCGCGCACTTTGGCAGAATTCAATTCAGATAGTCATCAGCAGCCTTTAGTTCAGTAAAATTGAGCATCAGAATGCACACACTTGTTTATTAAGGGACAAAAATGAAATGTGGAAAATGTCAGCAAAGGAACCCATACAAACAAGAGTAGTCGCAGCAGTGAAGGTAGGAGAGTGCTGGACTTTTGGCATCAACTTTCGGTTTGCCCCACCACTCACTTGAAGATGTTCAGGCTAGAGCCCTGCACGGCCTCAAACATTCAACGTTTTTAGTTAAAACAGATGTTGCCAAAGTTTTTGTTTGGGGACATAATTTGAAGTTGGTAAAAGTTATAATAAATTGCAATATATTGCAGAATATCTCAATATATTTAAAACCGCAATAATATTGTATCATGACACAAGTATCGTGATAATATCGTATCAAAGTAAGGGGCCATACTAGATGTCTACATTCCCATAAAAAAAAACACACTAATAATTACTATACCCTTTTGACTTTTATTTTGCCTCTGTCCCAACATTTTTGGAATGTGTTGCAGCCGTCAAAATCTAAATTTGTTCATATTTACAAAATACATTTACGTTGGTCAGTGAAAACTTTGGAAATCTTTTCTTTGTACTTTTGTCAATTATATAAAACTTAAAGGGGTCCTATTATGCTTTTTCACTTTTTTAAATTTTAGTCAGTGTGTAGTGTGTATGTTTGGGCATTAAAAAGATCTTCAAACTTACAAATCTCAAAGTCCAATCCAAAAGGAGATATTTCGTTTTTAAAAAATCCATTTTCAAGAACTACAACAAACGACTCGTTTGGACTACAGCGTTTGTTTTCCTGGGCTTTGTGATATCACAAAGCGGTCCATTAGAATATCATTAAAAATAATTCCATAGAAATCCACCTACAGAAAATTCGAATGGTTGGGGGGTGTGGGAGGGGCAAGGTTTGTGGTTTAGAACGCTTTGGGTGAGTTAGCGCATCAGACGAGACGACGAAGAAATGCTGCTGCAGAGTTTTTGGTGCATCAAAGAAAACCAAGAAGAAGAGCTGCTGTGGTCAAATTTTTGGCATGTCTAGAACAACGGTTCTCAATTCCATATTCCAGCTCCTCCTCCGCGTACCCCCCGCTTTGATTGCACATTTGTATGTTTCTCTTATTGTTCATACTTTTTTTATTTTGACTGTAAGTGCCCGGCAAAGTGACATTACCGGATAAGTCCCAGTTTGAAGGGAGTCGTATATGTTTCCTACAAAGGCATTTAATTGTGCGAGAAACGTGAATTTGAATTGTATTTATTACAGTAAGGTTAATATTATGAGTCCGCATTGCCCGTCTCTAGTACGTTTTTTGTTTTGTGTTGAAGACACCTGCAAGACAGTGGTGTAGGCGCAAAATCTTTTAATGAATAGTCCGAAGTGAAGTAAACTTCAACGGTTTTCCCCTGCTCTGGGAGTAGGGAGCAATGGACAACTGTGTAGGGACCATGTCAATCGGAAACAGTTCATGCACGGAGACTCACTTCTAACGAGATGATGAGCTGAATCAGGTGTGTTAACAAAGAGAGACGTGCAGAGCGGGGGTACGCGAGGACTGGAATTGAAAACCGCTGTTCTAGACAATTCTTACAGTACAACAACGTCCGTAGCTGGCGCCGCCGACAGATGCCCAGAAACGGCGTCGCCAGGTGGCCCTACCTCATAGAAATAATGTATTTGAATTTTAAAGAGTGGCGTGACTTGCGCTTCCTCGTCCGGGTGTGCGACTGCCTGAAATGCCTTATTATTTATTTATCTTTATTTTTTGGTTTGTTTTTTTTTCACCTCCGTGTCCAAACTTCTTTGTTTGGGCTTCCGAAAGTGGATGATGTCAGGAAACAGTGGTTGCAATTTTACTTTTTAACTCTGTTACTGAGCATTATAACCCCAATTTGCTAATGTGTGCTGCGCATTTTACTGAGGACACCTTCCACATCACGATTGAGAAGGTCATGGTGCCGGTATTCCGCCAAAGGCTTTTGTTGAAAGACGGAGCAAGGGGGCATGGCAGTACTGAAACACCGTCTAAGCTGTTCGCCAGTCACAACGCACTTGGACAGCTAACCAATCACATCACATTGTGTTTTTCGTAAGGCGGACCTTCATCAAAGCTGGAATTAATCGAGCCGTTTGTGCCAGGATGGGGAGAAAGGTATTTTAATAATGTAAATTGTGTGAAAAATAATGTGTTTTATTTTTTCGAACCCACTCCCAAGCATGAGAGCATGTTCTAGTACACCCCCAAAACAAAATCAAGACTTTGTAAAAGAGCATAATAGGACCCCTTTATTTGGGGTTTAATTGGGGTTGTATCTTGTTGTTGTTTTTGTTTGTGCTATTGATTGTCATTAATTTATTTGTTATTTTATTATGTTTGTTTTTTTTAGTTAAAATAAATTCAGTTCTGAGTTTGAGTGCACGTGATTCTTGGGTGGGGAGGGGGCGTGGTTTATATAAATAGTTCAATATTAAATAGTTGTGCCACCACAGCTGGAAAAAATCCTGGAGGAAACACTGGGGGTAATTTTTTTTATTAATTCTGTTATTATTTTGACTTGTGGAATATATATATATATATAAACATCTGTAATGTAAAATAGCTTATGCAGGAGAGTACTAAATAAAATTAACATGTAATTTTCATAATTCCTCTTATTTAGTTAAAATTCTTAACATATTTGCATATTCTGCAAGGGGTATGTAATCTTGAGCACAGCTGTACATGTCAAGATGCCAGTTAGATGCATTGCTGGATATGTATGGTAATGGTAGCCTAACCTAAAGCCATTATTTCAAAATCCCACTGCTCTGCAAATATACACTCTATAATTGGTTGGTGTGACTACTTTCCATGCCCCAATAGACCCTTTTTCTGTTAGTAAACATTGTGACGTTTTTCTGTGGACAGAGCTTAGGTGGAGGCAGAAAGATTCCCCTAACCCCTTCACTAACGCTAGCTATGAAGTTTGTTAGCTTGTTTTTTAAAAATGCCTGGAGAAAATGAGATTTTCCCTGTATATGTAAGGTCACTCACAGTCCGGGACCGCGATTGTTATTTGAAAAGGTTAACTTTAACGGACGACACCAGATCGGCCGACCCGTACACGGTCACTCAAAGCTTGGATGATCTAACAGAATTCCCTCCCGTTGAGTGACTCACATCTAACATGTATAGTAAAGACAAACTCAGTGTCTATTTAGTCATGAAGATGTATATACATTTCAATTTCAGCAGGCAACTATTTTTACAGCTACATTATTATTCCAGCCACAATTAATCACAACAATGTATATACAATTACAAATGATTAAACGTATAAATCGTCAGTTTTTTGTTTTACACACATGCAGACAGACATTATTTCATAAATGACATAGTCGTGAGATGCATAAGAAATCTTTAGATGCACCCATAACAACAAAAGACTTTATTGAACCTTTTCTGATAAGAAGTGTGTGCTGCAAACGCAAGCATTTTTGACGATCGTTTCTGTCTAGTCCACTCGTTTTATCGCGTTTAACGACAGCTGTCGTCGTTTTTTTTTGTCTGGCAGTGGCAGCAGGTATGCAATAAAATTTCTAATTTGAGGCTGTATTACGTCGATTCTGGCACCCAACACCACAACAAGATGATAGTTTAAGCTTTTGGCCCTAAAAGGGTCAATTTAAGGCTCAATTTGACAGAAAATACATAAATCAATGCATTCACTATCAATAAAATCAATAATTAAGCCCCAATCAAGAATCAATAAAAAAGCCCCAATGAGGCTTTTTTAAATCGGGTAGGAATCAAGTTATTAATGCAGCATTTTTAATGCTTTCAATGCAGGTTTTTATGGCTTGTGGTGTTGAAGTACTTTAAGTAACATTGGCAGTGGGCGCGATTACAAAGGTGATCTGAAAAACAAAAAGACATTCCGGCCTGGGTGGACATTTCAGTGTAGAATTTACTGGCTGTAGCATTGTATTCAGACCAAAATTTCAGCTCTACTTCCTAAATCTCTAAATATATTGTTAACCTTATTGGTGTTTATGTCCTCCTTTATTACTAACAAACAGTAATATCAGTCTTTAAGGGAAGAAGTCACTCAACAGTAGTTTCTCAGGGCTTTCAATACAATGCCCAAATGGCTTCACATCATCTCTGCACTGAAAGTGATTGCAAGATATGAAAAGCAAGGGCAAAACAAGTGCAAGATACAAAAGACAACTCAATTTAGTACTTGCACCATCTCTTTTAGAACAGTGCTGTGGCTGGTCTGGTTGCCTAGCAACTACAGTTGCTCATATGTTGCTGGGATGTTCTGATCATGATCTGAGTGAGCTTGTTCTACCCTGTGGATTTTGCTCTGTGTGTGTATTCATGTATTTATGGTTCATGAAAATGTCATTAAAGCAGTCTCTCACCTAAAGTTGTGTCGTCTTACAGTAATTCTCTACCCTGTTCAAGGTGCACCCCACTACCGCCTTTGTCTTACACGCTCCAGCTCAGGTTTTGGTGTCTAAAGAATAGATGAGTGATGCCCTAAGGCATGTTTGATTTAAGATTAGGCTCCAGGGTCAGTGTTGAGAACCCCCGTTCTAGAGCAGAGATACTTTATTATGCTTTTTAAAAAAAAAATTCTATGATACGATTACAATGTGATTCGATTTCAGAAGTATATCGATGTTATATTATGTACCTTTTTTTTTACACAACCAACTACACTTTTATTAACTCCAACCCTCTACGCACACCTTGGCAATATAATCGCCATTGGCTAGTACATTTTTTTTTTAGTTTACTGATACCCATCCCCAGACCGATACACTATTTTACCCACACACACACACACACGTTTACTTAGCTATCTAAATGGGGACATTACATAGACTTCTATTGTTTTTATATACAGATAGTTATACACTTTTTAACCTAAACCCACCCCTACCCCTCACAGAAAACTTTCTGCATTTTTACAATTTCAAAAGTAAAAAAAAAACTGTTTACTTTATTTTGTTAACAAGGCTTTGCTCACTTTTGGGTACAAATTTGTCCCCAAAATATGGTTAAGTAGGTACACACACACACACACACACACACACATGATTCCACCCAATCAGCTTATCTTTGTAAAATGGAACAGCTTTTTAAATAACTGAATGTGCCCTCTTAACTTCAGCCAATCAAGCATGATATTATGATAATTAAGCACTATTTAATGATAGAACTAGTGATTAGAACTAAAACTTGGTAACCATGAATGAATGCATATTTGTCATTTTAACTGAACTTCGGACTGGTGGTGGTGTTTAAGATATTGTTGGTCATAGGTAATATTAATTATTATTAAAAGCTACTACTACTATTATCTGCTTGGTTCATGAATATTAATCACGTTGTCAGCGTTCGCTCGAACTGATTTGCTGAAATCAAAACGGGGACGGTAATAGATGAGCGCCAACCAACGAGAGCTGTTCGCGCGTTAGCAACAAAGAAAATACAACAAAGAATATGGTTTACATGTAGCGCGTCGATTCAGCGTGGTATGCAAGACTCGCTCTCTCTCTTTGCATGTGTGAGAAACAGCGCTATCAGTAAAGCGATGGCGAGTCGTGCGCCTTCACACTAGTTTACGGTACGTCAAATACAGGTGCGCTGCGTGCTACATACTGCGCATCCATTGAGTACATGACATGATCCATTGAGTGCATCCAAATAGTACAGATCGCTTGACGGAGAGCGAAACTCAAGCGCTCAGTCAGCGTGTTTATCGAGTGAAAATCTGTGTTGAACGCCTCTCACACATACTGGCGTGTAAAATCTAAGAATTTATTAGCCAATGGCTAATGTTAGACATTATTTAGTCACCCAGAGTAAGATTTAGTCGCATATGCGAGTGATTTACTTGCAATGTAGAGGGTTGAACTCACAAATGCAACCAAAATATATAACATTAACATTTATCTGAAATTCAGTTAATTCAATTAAGTATTCACACGCTGTCTGAGATGCCCGCTGCTTTGTGTGTGCACACAGAAGACTTCTCACACAGTGCTCAACAGTTCAGTCAACTGTTTCGGTCATCTTTTACACTCGCACTGGGCCTTCATTCAGTCCTTATTATTGAGCCTTAACAGGGGAGTTTAAATGAGAATTCATGCCTTGTGGGTAATGCAGGAAGGGTTGCAATCATGCTATAATGGATATTAAGTTTACTACATGCACCAACCCAGCAAGCAATTTTGCGTTTAAAAGATGTCTAAATATAGCCCAGACGTCTAGGCTAAAACCAGGCTAAATTAGGGCTGTCAGTGAAAATTTAATAGACGTCTAATCATAGCACAAGCATAGACTAGTCATCAATTAGACCGCTATTAAACGACTACATACAGTGGGTTCTAGGCCTAAAACGCGGCTAAATTTGGGCTGATCAGTGAAAATTTAATAGACTCTAATCCTACCCAAGATAAACTAGTCCATCATTGTGTATGTATATATATATATATATACTGTGGTGTGAAAAAGTGTTGGCCCCCTTCCTGATTTCTTATTTTTTTTGCATGTTTGTCACACTTTAATGTTTCAGATCATCAAACTAATTTAAATATTACTCAAAGATAACACAAGTAAACACAACATGCAGTTTTTAAATGAAGGTTTTTATTATTAACGGAAACCAAAACTACATGGCCCTGTGTGAAGAAGTGTTTGCCCCCCTGTTAAAACTGTGGTTTATCACACCTGAGTTCAATTTCTCTAGCCACACCCAGGCCTGATTACTGCCACACCTGTTCGCAATCAAGAAATCTCTTAAATAGGACCTGCCTGACAAAGTGAAGTAGACCAAAGATCCTCAAAAGCTAGACATCATGCCGAGATCCAGAGAAATTCAGAAACAAATGAGAAAGTAATTTGAGATCTATCAGTCTGGAAAAGGTTATAAAGCCATTTCTAAAGCTTTGGGACTCCAGCAAACCACAGTGAGAGCCATTATTCACAAATGGCAAAAACATGGAACAGTGGAGAACCTTCCCAGGAGTGGCCGGCCTACCAAAATTACCCCAAGAGCACAGCGACAACTCATTCAAGAGGTCATAAAAGAACCCAGAACAAAATCTAAAGAACTGCAGGCTTCACTTGCCTCAGTTAAGGTCAGTGTTGAACGATGGCGCCGACGCTGATGGCTGCCTCCGTGGCGTGCTCCGCAGTTGTTTTTATGTTTTTGTTAGTTTGTCCTGTCTTTAGTTATATCCCTGCAATCAGTTTCACCAGAGACGAATTGCTGGACATTCGGAAGTACACACCACCCGATATTTCACCGGTTTTCGACTATTCGGATGTTTTGCTGGACATTGTTGTCGGGGGAGCTGCTGCGCTGATCAAACGCTTCAGGACACGCAGACAGGGGAAGAGAGCCGGCGCACTCGTGAAGCTCAGACAGCACGGATTCAGAACGCCGTTCCCTAGCATCCATCTGGCAAATCTCCGCTCTCCACCCAACAAAATGGACAAACTCCTTCTACTCTCCCGGACAAATAAGGATTTTTCCAACTCTGCTGCTTTGTGTTTCACGGAAACCTGGCTGAAAGACGCCATTCCGGACAGCGCGTTGAGTCTGCCGGGCTTTCAGCTGTTCAGAGCGGGCCGCGGCGCAGAATCAATGGGGAAATCGCTCGGCGGCGGGACATGCTTTTACATTATTGAGAGGTGGTGTACATATGTAACTGTGTTAAAGAAGATGTGCTGTTCAGATCTAGAAGTGCTCTTCGTTAACTGTAAGCCGTTCTATTCGCCGCTGGAGTTTTGCTCGTTCATTCTCGTGATTGTTTACATTCCTCCGCAAGCGCACGTGAGCATGGCTTTACAGAAACTTGCTGATCAGATCCCAGACACAGAACAAGAACACCCGGACTCTGTTTTAATCATTCTCGGGGACTTTAATAAAGCCAATCTCCTGTGAACTGCCAAAATACAGACAGCACATCACATGTCCCACCAGAGACAGTAATATATTGGATCACTGTTACACCACAATAAAGAATGCATATCACTCTGTCCCACGAGCAGCTTTGGGGCTCTCTGATCACTGTTTAGTTCATCTTATACCGCCCTACAGGCAGAAACTGAAATCAGCTAAACCTGTATTTAGGACTGTAAAAAGATGGACTAATGAAGCCGAGCAGGATTTACAAGCTTGTTTTGACCTCACTGATTGGAGTGTTTTTGAATCCGCTGCCATCGATCTGGATGAGCTCACGGAGACTGTAACTTCATATGTCAGTTTTCTGTGAAGATATGTGCATTCCTACCAGGACTCATTTAACCTACAACAACGACAAACCATGGTTCACTGCAAAACTCAGACAGCTCCGTCAGGCCAAAGAAGATGCTTACAGGAAGGGGAATAATGTCTTGTATAAACAGGCTAAATACACACTGGAAAAGGAGATCAGAGTGGCAAAGAGGCATTATTCTGAAAAAATAAGATTAAATTTTCTTCCAGTGACTCGGCATCAGTGTGGAAAAGTCTAAAAGAAATCACCAACTACAAGACCCCATCCCCCAGCACTGTGGAGAATCAACAACTGGAAGACGATCTGAATGAGTTCTACTGCAGGTTGAAAAAACACCCCACACCCGCCCTGAACACCTCTCCACACAACCATTCACACCTCCAACAACCCCCCTCTCCCCCACACCTGCAATTCAGATCAGCGAAGACGAGGTGCGCCAGGTCTTCCGGAAGCAGAAAAGGAAAAAAGCACCAGGCCCAGATTGTTACACCAGCCTGTCTGAAATCCTGTGCTGACCAGCTGGCCCCCATCTTCACACAGAAATTCAACAGATCACTGGAGCTGTGCGAAACCCCTTCATGCTTCAAACGCTCCACCAACATCCCCGTCCCAAAGAAACCCAAAAATTACTGGACTTAATGACTACAGACCTGTTGCTTTAACGTCTGTGGTCATGAAGTCTTTTGAAAAACTGGTGCTGGCCCACCTGAAGGACATCACTGGACCCTTGCTGGATCCTCTTCAGTTTGCCTACAGAGCAAACAGGTCTGTGGACGATGCAGTAAACATGGGACTGCATTATGTTCTGCAACATCTAGACAGACCAGGGACTTATGTGAGGATTCTGTTCGTGGACTTCAGCTCGGCCTTTAACATTCATCATCCCAAACCTCCTCCTGCCCAAACTATCTCCGCTCTCCGTGCCCACCTCCGTCTGTCAGTTGATCAACAGCTTCCTGACAGACAGACCGCAGCTAGTGAGGCTGGGAAAATACAAATCCAGCACCCGTACAATCAGCACTGGTGCTCCCCAGGGTTGTGTTCTCTCCCCACTGCTCTTCTCCCCCTACACAGATGACTGCACCTCTAAAGACCCCTCTGTCAAGCTCCCTGCAGTTTGCAGACGACACCACACTCATCGGCCTCATTCAGGATGGTCTGCTTATAGTCAGGAGGTTAAAGAGCTGGCTGTCTTGTGCAGTCTCAACAACTTGGAGCTCAACGCTCAAAACTGTGGAGATGACCATAGACTTCAGGAGAAACCCCTCTGCACTCCCCCCACTCACCATCATGGACAGCACTGTGACTGCAGTGGAGTCATTCAGGTTCCTGGGCACCACAATCTCTCAGGACCTGAAGTGGGACACTCACATTGACTCCATTGTGAAAATGGCCCAGCAGAGGTTGTACTTCCTTCTTCAGCTGAGGAAGTTCAACCTGCCACATGAGCTGCTGCAACAGTTCTACTCCGCCATTATTGAACCTGTCCTCTGCACTTCAATAACTGTCTTGTTCAGCCCTCTACCAAATCTGACCTCAGAACTAAGAGTGTAGTCCGGACTGCTGAGCGAATCAGTGGTACAACCCTCCCTTCTCTCTCCCAGAACTGTACTTATCCAGAGTGAGCAAAAGGGCTGGCAGAATCACTCTGGACCCCTCACATCCAGCACACTCCCTCTTTGAACTGTTGCCATCTGGTCGACGCTACAGAGCTCTGAGCACCAGAACGACCAGACAAAGGAACAGTTTCTTCCCCCAGGCAATCCATCTCATGAACACTTAAAAATAACTGTGCAACACACACTATTTATTCACTCATACACTTATTATCTCCACACTCATACTCAGCCTACAACTCAAATTTGCACATAATATACAGTATCTGTACATACAACTGTCTATTGTTATAAACCTGTACATACAATTTTTGATTTGTATATTTTTATTCCTTATTTTCTTGTTCTATTTTTATTTTTATTATCTGTGTTTTTTTTGTTCTGTCACTGTCATTCTGTTACACTGTGGAGCTGCTGTCACGAAAACAAATTCCTCGTATATGTAAACATACCTGGCAATAAAGCTCATTCCGATTTCTGATTCTGTTCATGACTCCGCCATAAGAAAGAGACTGGGCAAACATGGTCTGCATGGCAGAGTTCCAAGAAGAAAACCGCTGCTGAGCAAAAAGAACAAAGACTCGTCTCAGTTTTTTGCCCGAACATATCTTGATTATCCCCAAGACTTTTGGGCAAATATTATGTGGACTGTTGAGACAAAAGTTGAACTTTTTGGAAGTTGTGTGTCCCATTACGTCTGGCGTAAATGTAACACTGCATTTCAGAAAAAGAACAGCATACCAACAGTAAAATATGGTGGTGGTAGTGAGATGGTCTGGGGCTGTTTTGCTGCTTCAGGACCTGGACGACTTGCCATAATTGATGGAGCCATGAATTCTGCAGTCTATCAGAAATTCCTGAAGGAGAATGTCCGGCCATCTTTTCGTGACCTCAAGCTGAAGCGAACTTGGGTTCTGCAGCCGGACAATGATCCAAACACACCAGCAAGTCCCCACCTCTGAATGGCTGAAGAAAACAAAATGAAGACTTTGGAGTGGCCAAGTCAAAGTCCTGACCTGAATCCTATTGAGATGCTGTGGCATGACCTTTAAAAAGGCGGTTCATGCTCGAAAAACCCTCCAATGTGGCTTAATTACAACAATTCTGCATAGATGAGAAGACCAAAATTCCTCCACAGCACTGTAACAGACTAATTGCAAGTTATCACAAACGCTTGATTGCAGTTGTTGCTGCCAAGGGTGGCCCAACCAGTTATTAGGTTTGGGGGCAAACACTTCTTCACACAGGGTCTTGTAGTTTTGGATTTTGTTTTCCCTTTATAATAAAAACCTTCATTTTAAAAACTGCATGTTGTTTACTTGTTATCTTTTACTAATATTTAAATTTGTTTGATGATCTTAAACATTAAAGTGTGACAAACATGCAAAAAAAAATAAGAATTCAGGAAGGGGGCCAACACTTTTTTCACACCACTGTATATATATACACACACAATGGCAATCCATCCAAACAAATTCAATATACAGCTTTTATTAAGAAAATAAATTTTTTTAACAACTTTGACAACTTAAGACAATACAAAATAATAAAAATACAAAAGAATGAATGACAAAATAAAATTGTATAAATACAATACACAAAAATCAGGAATTTTTAACAACTTAAGATAATAAAAATAAAAAAATAAAATATTTTAAATAACAAGATATTTAAAATAAAAAAATCTAATACAAATCAAGAGCACGTTATCACACTTAACATTAAAACATTACAAATAAATGACAACATAAAAAAAAGATTAACCCTTTTGTTGGTTTACTTATTTTAAACAAATAAAACAACCAACAGTGAACTTAAAGGAAATTAATAATTATTGGTTTTATTTCTTGTTTAAAATTCTTCCCAACTGCATTCCTCAAGTCCAACTCTCTGTACTGACTGGCCAGGCATTTGGTCATCACGCATCTGCCAATAGAAAAAAAAAAAAGCACAGAAAGCTTGACCTAATTTTTTTTTATTTTAATTCTCTATTTGACAGGGAGTCAATTTCATCTTTTGCTGGATGGCCTACTAACATCAACAGATATATTAGTGTGTATCAGCAGTGTGTTAAAAGAGAAGCTCTCTTTAAATAATTGTTTGGTTTTATACACATACCCCTAAGTGACCGAGAACAGTGCAGCCTTTTCAAATGCCTCTTTTTTGCAGTGGACCACCCCCCTTCATGTTGAATTTGGACAAGAGGGAATTTTTTTTAAACCCTGAAATATAATACAGATTGAGGTGGTTAACAAATGCAGATAAAGTTTGACATTTCAAAATGACCAGTGTAGCGTCTGGACCACTCAAACACAAAATATATATTTTGTTAGCTAGATTTAACAAATACTCTGTAACACTCCAGGAAGCTGAACAGGCCCCTGGTTATATAGCAATGCTGACACCTAAATACTTTTACGACCTCCTGGGATTTAGGTGAAGAAAATCGCTTCCTTGCCCATAGGGAAAATCCACAAGGGAATGACTTTTCTTTGCTAATTAATTAATATGAAAACCTTTCTTTGAATGAACACATATGATCCTTCAGGTCATTGGTTATATTATTGTCATCGTGTATTTTGTATTTTGTATACTGTTATGCAGGCTTATAATAGAAACACACTCCTGTCAGCTTACATATATATATATATATAACTCTATATATATATATAACCTTACATGTTTAGTATCTATGAATTCGTATTTGGATGATCTAATTGAGAGTGTATTTTGTATGTTTACACCTACGCAACATATTCGTGTTCTAAGAGTCTTTAGTAATTTTTATTCCAAGTTGCATATGCAAATTACCATGCTTTCAAACAAAGGGCCATAAAAACGCCCCAGTATCTCAGAACTCCCACTTGAGATTCCCGGACTTCCTCATTGGACAAGCCCAACTTGAGAGGCTGGAATCTTCTCTGACCTTAAAGGCCTCACACCATGTGACCCGCCCAGAGTCGGTGGTTTTTGAATTCTGAGAGGATGTGAGAAAAACACACCCAGAAACCCTAAGCTCGTGCCAAGCTTTTCGGCCTCGCCCTTCCATTAAATCAAAAAAAATTTTTGGGGGGCACCTTTGCTGAATATGCAAATGGTTCCATAAATTTCATTTCTTATGTCTCTTCTCTGTACTGAGTTAAGCTTTAACCCTTTCCTATAACACCTGTATGCGTGTGTATTTGTGTGTATGTGTATGTTAGCCCAGTTTATGTGTTTATGTAGTATGTTGTACTAGTTTAAGTGTTTATGTAGTTAATAAAACCTTACTTGTATCACACTTGACGTTGTTCATTGTTTTCCCATAACTGGAGTCACTTAATCATGCAGATTTACGTTACAAACTTTTAGAATTGTACAGTAAGAAGGTTATTTTCTTTAACCAGGAAATTAACGTTCTTAAAATTGACAAGACAGTTGACCCTGAGAGGTCAGCTAAATATCTACAGCGGATCTAAATATTCATAATTAATTATAACTAGTTATGATTAATTATTCATATTTCCTCATGAGCTGATTCGTTTCACCAGTAAAGGAATTCTTTAAATTTCTGATTTGCGTTGTAACTTATTGAGTATTGACACCACAATGTTTGATTAATGTGGCAAGATTTGTAGGCTTTACCGGTCCAGCATCCTTCTGGCATGGTCTTTGAGGTTTCTTTCTTCCTTCAATTCACAATGCACAACTTTGACACCTGAATAACACATGCCAATGTCAGGTGGGTAGTATTATATGTGTCCGTGTACGTGTGTTTACCAACCTTAAACATTGATGCCCATTGACTTGCAAGTTTTCCATCACTAACCCTTTAAAACTCTTTATTCCAGCAGTTTAAGTTTTTCCCTATTAGTGCCCCCCACAATCTGTCTCTGCCTCCAAAATTGTCTGGCACAACTGACTTCATAACAACACAGTGATAGCTGCTGTTACTAAAAAGTAGCCCAGTACACACATTAACCTCAAATGTACATGGAATAATAAATTAACCCCTAGTCCCCTAGCGTTTTATTACATTGTTTTCTGTTTGTACTGTTTAGGTTTTAATGCTACATTGCACATCTGAACTATTTGCAGTATTTTAATACTGCTGCGTACTTTTTATAATTGCTAATTTTATATTGCCATTTTAAATCATTTCTATTAAGATTTACTATCAATTTGGAAGTTTCAAAATAAATCTTATTGTAACGTTACTTGTACAATGACAAAGCTATTCTATTCAATTAGCTCATGCTTTCCCTGTATCTAACATGCCATTGTTCAGTCATAAATTCAATATAATAATTAAAATAAATGATGGACTTTGTTGTCAAGTTTAGCTTTAGTGAAGGAAATGTGTTTTGGAGAGTTTTATGTATTTTTTTTGTTTTTTTTTTTACCATGCTCTTCCCTATCTTCTAATTTCCAACCGCTTTTCCAGATGTTGAAACTCCTCCTCATTTTTCTCCAATTCTTCTGAGTGTGTTCACTGTATAAATTAATATGGATTAATCTTTGTCAAAGCTGTGTTTCTGTTGTTTGCTCTTTGGCCTCTTCTTGCACCGTTTTAAAATCGATTGAGTTTGTAAACACGTACAAATGATAAAACTTTTACTCTATTAAATTTTGCAATTCATCCTCTGAACACATGCGTGCTGAACCGTAGGCCTAGTCACGGATCACTATCAACTACGATCTGCTCCCTTCACTAAAATGTCACGGTTCCTAAACATGATAACAAATAATATACTGTAGATAAATAATGAACACGTCAAAACTAAAACACAGATACTTACAAGACCAAGTAGGAATGTCCTTTATCGTTTGTTGTTTGCCTGCTGCTCTCCGACAGGTAAACTTGGTGCTCTGTCGTGTAAAAACAAAACTCAAAACGCAACACTGATTTCTACTTTCTCTCATGTCTCGCGTTGCCAGTAGTCATGTTTCAGTAGGGCTACAATTGCCATCTATCGTTTGGGAATTGTAATTGCATTTTTATTTATAAAATGAAAGACAGCCGAATATAAATAATATCTTATAATGTGTATTAATGTAACATTTAACAGATTGTGGGATGCATGACATCATATTATCAAATGCAAGTAACCTTTTGAAACATTTAAATTAGCATTATTTTTGGCATAATAAATAATGCTATATTAAATAATGCGGTAAAATAATTAAATAAAATATAATGCTAATTTAAATGTTTCAAAAGTTTACTTGCATTTGATAAGAAGCTGCGTGGGCGAAGAATACATGTAAACAATTTTAAGGCTATTTTGGCTATGCTCATCGCTGGTCTGGTTACTGGTATAGGGCTATAGCAAGCCGTTAAAATTAGACCACAGATTGCCTTGATTTCGCCAGGTGGGCTAAAAGCAGACTACACGTAGCCCGTCCAATTTAGAGCTAAATCGTGGCTACTTATAGACAATGTCATAAAATGACACTTATATCTTTGTAGATATTATTGACACTGCGAACATGATGGGATATCAACCATCTCATGCGCTGCCTGGCCAAAAACTACAGTGAATCAGGTTTGACTATAAGTGGGCTACAGATAGCCACTCGGACTATGAGCTAAATCATGGCTACGCTCAGGCTACATATTGAACATGTCAAAGAAATGAAATCAAACACCTTATAAACGCTGTTACTTTGCTTACATGATGGAATATCATACATCTCAAGTTATTTTGCTAAAAAACGACATGAAACCAAATTCAAGGTTATTTGGGCTAGAAGTGGGTTACACATAGCTGAACTATATCAGGTCTGTACTTAACCGAGACGTTGAAATGACGTCTATTGCTTGCTGGGAATGAGCCTATTTATTTATGCTTGCAGCTTTAAATCTGTCATTGATGGCCAATTTAAGCATGTGTGTACAACAAGGTACGTATTTTCAGTTCACATCTTTGTTTGCAGCTACCATATTAATAGCATTGTCAGGCATGCAAGTGACCAATTTACCGTCCAGGCCCCGTTGTTCTACAGATGTTATCAAATGACCTGCCTGGCTGACAGAGGAGTGTCGCTCTTCCAATGCTCAGGTTTGCAGGACATAACTGTTCACCTTACCATCAGCAATAAAATGACACCTTATAGTTACATAGGACTCTGTAGTTAATGCTGTCCAACTGTCAAACAAAATGGAGACTAGGGCTGAAATGATTATTCGACTTTATCAACAATGTTGACAATAACATTTTTTAAAAAAGTTGTCAAATATTTTTGTTGTCGAGTACTTGCTTGATCTCATATGACCCATGTAAGGGCCTGCAATAATGTAACTTGACTAGTGTGGTGCTGCAGCTCAAGACCGTAATTCACCTCGCCAGTGGTGAGAAAATGGCAGTTCAGAAAGCATCTGATCATTGCGAAGTGGATATGTTTGTACAAGCACTGCAATCGGCAATACAGTAACGACACTTTTATTTATATAGTACTCTAATAGATTGATTTAAATCAAGTGGCTTTACAAAATTAAACATGGAAAAAACAATGTCGCTTTCACACTTGGTCTGAACCTGAGTTTGATTGCTCCCCCTGCCCTCGCTGGACTGTATTCATATTTTATTTTGGTCCGAAACGTGATTCGCTTGCGTCATCATGCCAGCAGCTGTTTACCCTGTTGCATAGTAATGACGGCACAGCAAAATGCATAGCATTGCTCTCTTCATTTTTTAGGTTTATGTTTTTGAACTGTTGGTGTTGTTTCCAAAGCTTCAGTACATAACGGCACTTACGTCAGTCTTATGAATGTACTACAAATGCTCTAAAAAATGCTGAAGGCAAACAGAAATGTATACTAGTTCTCTGCTTGCAGCGTCTCAGTCACGCTCGTCAGGAAAGTGAGTGAAACACAAACACACATTTTTATCAAATAAAACGTCATTAATAGTGGTTCACTTCCGCGATTTGGTACTGTTGCGTTCATATCAGCAGCAAACCGTATTGGAGTTCACTTGAACCGTACCCCAGACCACCCCTTTTAAGCGGACTTGGGTATGGTTTGTGGGTGCGCACCCAAGTTCAGAAGACAGCGTTCATATCCAAACGTACCGAACTCTGACGTCAATCGAACCGAAGTGCTAGTGTGAAAGCACACTTAGAATTACAACTTGACTTTCTGTTATTAAGCAGCTCACCAGTGTTGAGCTAGCTAATGTTAAATCTTTTTATTAGTGAATGCCAAAAAAAAAAAACTAATTATATTAAAGTGATAGTTTGGTTTGCAGAGATAAAGCTTGATCAGGAGTGTTTTGATTTTTATAACGCTAAAGGTGTTTTACGAGAGCTAATGTGAATAAAATTTATCGAAAAATAAATGTCTTATAACTTGCCATTATTTTGTTCCATATTACTTACAAAAGATGTTAGGCAGAATGAGTTACTTTTTTAATACAGTTTAAATGGTTGTGGTTTTTCATACAATGAAATATATTTATTTATATTGTAAAATAATTGTAAATAAATTAATATAATATCTAATATTAATATAATTGTTTAGCTAAAGTGATTAAATTGTTAAAGTTAGAATATGTATAATAATATTTTAACTAATTGTAAAAGCTGAATAATTGATCAACGCTTACTCGTTAATCTGTGAAAAAAAATCTAATATAGTCAACTAATCATCTATTATCAAAATAAAAGTTTGTTGCCGACCTGATGGACACGAAGTCTACTGTCTCTAAAGTAGTTTAGAAACCATGCTTTCAAGCTGAAGCTCTGGTTTTGGTAATGTCGTAATCTTCCGTGATGGAATATCACCATAATTGACTATTCGTGCACACCCCTTGTTTATTTGTCCACAAAACGAGTCAAGTTCCAGGGGTTTTGTTAAATCTACAAATTGAGCTTTTGCATTTTGCGTTTCGCCAAAATCAAAACCACACAAGGGAACATCAATCCCTTTTCTTTTTTCACTTTTTTCCATGTACAACAGATTTAAAAATTTTTCTCGTTTTTACTGCTTAGACAGCCAAGTTTTATTTAAGCCCAACTTGCCAGTAGTGAGTTACCCCTTTAAATCTTGCAGTGTAAGTGCAATAGACATGTCACTTGATCTATCATGTATGGTATTTTTTTTAATTTAAAAGCAATAAGCACAAAATTTAAACATTGTCATGTGCAGGATATTTATCAAACAATGATGACATAGCACAACACTCTCTGCTACAACAGATTTGTGCTCGTCAAATCAAACTGCATAAGTACAGCCCCTTGAGTGCACAAAATCTCCCAAGCAGCTTTTATTTAACAAAAATGTTTGTCACTTGTTTAAGATGATGCTGATTCTCTTTCTCTATTGTTTCTAGGCCAGAAGACATGTCTTCATCTGCATGGTGTGTTCCCATACATCTATGTGCCGTATGATGGGTTTGGACAGGATGCAGACCGTTACCTTCGGCAGTTGGCCTACAGTATCGACAGAGCTCTGAATGTCAGCATGGGAAACCCCTCTTCTAATGTGCAGCACATCTTTAAAGTGGTTCTGGTGTCTGGCATGTATGTGTAAAAGGGACACAAGTGCACACTAGTGTTTTCTTGGACCACTACTAATTTTAACTCATTTGATTTAGGTTTTTATTACATAAGAGATTTATATATCTGCACAAGCCTGCCTGCACAAACACAGATCAACACCTACTTCATCATTGCCTCTTAGCCCACCCACTGGTGCATTAATGTGTTCAGGCAGAAGAAATACGGGACAGGATCACTGCACTAAAAACATTACCTTTTAAATCTTGTGTTATGAACGTGGCTGTTTATTTTCAGCCATTTGAATGTTTTGGAGCATTATTTGTTTGTTCGGTGTATTTCACCATGGATTCTTTGGTAAACCAGTCGAAATTTGGTTTGGTTTGCAGGCTTTGCTAATTTTTTTATGGAACGATATGGACCCAACAGTAATGTTGCAACATGTAAGCAACCAGTGACTAAATTATCAGCTTCACAATGTTCCTTTTACTAGTATATTTTATATAAATTGATTAAATTATATACAGAAAGCGAGCAAAGAGTGCTCCCTTTAAATCAGATCTATCAATCAAAAAGTGCCAGCTCAGAGTTGCACTTTTGCCAAAACGTCCTCTATAGTTGATTGTCTACACTGATCAATGAAACTTGATAATATTAATAAAAAGCATATATCTAAATAGAATGCTATATTCAACACTTCATAAGTAGTTAATCTTGGCAGCTTTAGTGTTAAGATCATAGCAAAAGTTTTCAAAACCGTTCCACACATAAAATTGAATTCAGTATGTAGTGTAACACTTTTCACAAGTGTTTTCAATGGTACAATCAGGAAGTAGTCTGTTAATTAATCCGAGATGAGTGTGTCAAAATATTATCCATGTGGCAGTAGTATACTGCTATGAGACAGATCATGCATGTGACTCATCATTATTTCAGTTAAGTAGATATAATGAATATGTTAGGCAATGATTACATCTTATGATCATAATGACAATATAAAGATAGTATTTGATTGCGTTTTGTGAATGCTTGGCTGGAAGACATGGCTCTTTAACTTCGATTTAGAGAGTATATCTGACCCCCAGATATTTTTAGGAAGGCTATTCCAGTGTTTAAGAGTCAAATGCAAAATGTTCTGCCTCATTAGAAAACTTTGTTTTTAGTACTATAAAAAGTCCAGAGTTTTGTGACCTTAAAGAACATGATGGGTTGTAGTATGATAGAGGATCAGTTAAATATGAAGAAACTAGACCGTTTAGGGCTTTACTGCAAAAAGGAGCATAATTAAGCAGATACAACTTTTTGTAATATTATAGACATAAGTAGGATTTGAGTTGGGTCTGTAATTTGCCAATTCTCTATAGCAGATGATGTTCTCAATTCCAGTCCTCACGTACCACCGCTCTGCACATTTTGTATGCATCTCTCATCACTTCAGACGTTTCTTCTATTTGACCATAAGTTCCCTGTGAAGTGGACATCACAGGATATTCCTCCATGAACATATGGAACATTGTTTGAAGGGCGCATATACGTTCCATTCAAAGGGGATTAAAGTGTGCGAGACATTAATTTAAATTGTATTTATTGACAGAGGTATATTGTCACATTTCACACTTCTCTAGTAAGTTTTGTCAGTGTGTGAAGATGCTGCAGGCTATAGCATAGCACAAATCCATGAATGAATGTTTCAAAGGGAAGTAAACTTCAATGGATTTCATGTGCCCAGGGAGTAGAGAGCAAAGAATGTGGTGTAGGGATCATGTCAATAGGAAAACAGTTCACGCATTAGCTCTCTTCTAACAAGCTGGTTATCTGAATCAGGTGTGTTAAATAAGAGAGACATGCAAAATATGCAGAACGGTTTTATGTGAGGACTGTAATTGAGAACTACTGCACCATAGGATCTAGAGCAGGGGTTCTCAACTCTGGCCTGTGAGATCCATTGTCCTGCAGAGTTCAGCTCCAACCCTAATCAAACACACCTGAACAAGCTAATCAAGGTCTTTAGGATCACTCTGGCTGCGTTCCAGTTCATTTTTTTTATGCCCTTCACTCGCAAACTTCCCTCCATCTTGTTTACTTGGATGTACGTCATTGATTACGTTGAACCCTTGCAAAACGCGATCTGCGATGACGTCACAATCTTGTTGCGTTGTGGTCTGTGGAGTGGCCTGAAGTGTGCATATGAAGCAGACTTGCTCCCTCTGTGAGATTCCTTTCAGTAGTTTAGTGGTAGGGATCTAGTGTACATGTCGTTAGTTTTGATGTAGAGTAAGTTTTGTAAGCTCTTCCTGTCCTGTGGGAGTAAAGGACTGCAGTTTTTCTTGGGGGAGGACATTGGATGCTAAAAACTGAAAGGCTGCTATTTATTGTAAAACGTCTGATTGTCTGTTAATTTTTCCACTGTACTGAATAATAATTTACAGTTGTTTTGATAACTATATAATTATCAGAGGTGCTCAGCCTTGCCAGGTGCGTAGAGCCCTGTCTGTATCTAGGCTTATTGTCATTTCAAGTAATTAAAAAAAAAAACAACAACTTTGTTTTCCATTCGCACTTAAAGTTTGGATATGTTGTCTTGAGAGCATATCCAAAGAATATTCCCAATTATAGAAGTGAGCACCTGGCCATTTAAAAGGTGTTCTAATATCAGTGTAGAAAATTGCTGTCTCCCAATTCATAAGCTGCATACATCGAAAGATGCAGACTTCATAGGCAACACTTTCGAAGTCTGCAAAGGTTGTACGAAGCATTGTTAAATGGATAGTCTAGCCTACAGAGGACTGATCCTAGCAATTGTGACCGCTACTGTCGAAGAATGGCAGTAATGCGTGTCTTTTTTTGAAAGTGATTAGCTGTCTGAAAACTAAACAGGGTTCACGACATGCCTAAATATATTCACATTGGTCCATTTATGTACGTACATAAAAAAAAATCAATATATAAAATCGCATCCTTAGTAAGATATGTCAACATTTTAAACAGCTTTTTTTTTTAATTTTTTTTTATATTGTTAGAGATTTAAGTAAATTCAGACCCAGTACTTTAATACCGGATTACACTTTAAAATTTTCTTTCACAAAAATCCTTTTGTCACTGATCCGCAATTATTCTCTAGTTGTAATGGATCCATTAGTTGTATTTTTCATTGCCCAGGAAATGAAGGATGCATTTGAAGGTTTCTTCGATGTGGGAAAGCTTTCGTCACAATGCTGTGTTGCATCCAGTCATCGACTGCAGCCTCTGAATTGGGACACAGCTTTTGATGTAAAAATTCTGCTAACATAAGTGCACCTTAGGAAGCTGGTAATAAAAATGGAAACAATGGAGAAAAAAACAAAAATGTTAAGGTCAATATTGGAATTTGCGACTTAGTTTTTTTTTTTTTTGTTTTGTATAATTTATTTAAATTATTTATTTATATTGAAAGCTATGGCAGTGCCAAGTATTTTGGACTTGGAGGCAATCACTGTGGTTCCTGGCTCAAACATACGGCTCCATTACAGCACTGGCCATCTTGAGCATCAAGACACATTGCACACATGAAAAATATGATTCAAAGAAGTATGCCAGTCACAGAGGAGTGCGTTTACTATGGAGATAGAATTGTTGCTTAATTCCAAATAAATAGATTACGATCCACAAATAAATCTTAAAGTTTCACAAGCATGAATTAAATTCACAAATAAATAAAAAGAGATTTGCAAATAAAAAAACATTCAAAAATACATTGTCAAAAACACAACTTTGCCTGGCACTCATTTGTGAATCGCGTCCTGTGCATATGTAGATCGCTGCATGCATTTGTGAATCGCGTCCTGTGCATTTGTGAATTGTGAAACATTTCTTCCATCAAGACGTGCTGACAATCCACAAATATGTGGACTCCACCCACCGTCTACTCAAGCCAATCAGATAACAGCCACATTTCGCTGACCAATCGTAGCACGATCTCACTATAGCCAATCACATTTTGCTTTACATCAGGGCAGTCTTGTCCTGAGAACTTCATTCATCTGCATTGGCTCAAATAGTTCATATAAGGGCCATACAATGGGTACAGTAAAAGATGTGTAAAACTGGATTTCGTTAGACCATTAGACTGTGTATCATGCCAAGCCACAGTATTATATTTTACGTGCCTTTGAAATGTCAGAGAAACAGGGGGGGGGGGGGGGGGGGCACCCCCCCCCCCCCCCCCCCCCCCCCCCCCTGATGAAGGTAGTCGGTTGACTAGGTGCGTGTGTGCAATTTACAGTGCGTCTTTCACTGTCGATTCAGTTTATTAAAATAATTTTGAATGATCACAAATTCACGATATGGGAGCAGCAATTTATAATTGATCTATAAATGATATTATATAAACTATAATTAAATGATATAATGTAGTTTCTTTTTCTCCAAAAAGAACATGATTTCAAAGTGATATTAAAATGTTATATTAAGATGTGACAGTTCAATAAACAAAAAAGTAACTTAAGGACTTAAGTTTAGACACATAATTGCTGTTTTTGCTCTATTTCGACAGCAAAAATTAACTCCAAACAAAGCCACAGCACTGTTTTGTCTCTGAGCAACATGGACGTGTTTCGTTCTGAATGAATCAACGTTTACATGTTCGGTTCAATCACAATGACTCACTTATTAACAGTGACTTGCTGCCACCTACTGGTGGTTTAAATTATCTTTTCATTTTTAAATAATTTCAAATGTCAGTATTCCACGTTTTTTTGTTTAAAATATCAAAACATTATCTATGCATTTGTAACTGCAGGTTAAAGCATCCCATGTCCCTCTGAGCTGCATTAAACAGTGTGACATCTAAATGTCACTTCAGATGCAGCTTCTGTGTTTCCTCTGCGTTGCAAAGATTAATTTAGTTGATATTTATACCATTTGTTTGGTAACAGCCCAAATGTCTAATTATTCTAATTCCCTGATTAAATGTAAAAATTTGACTCAAAAGATGATGCACACTTTAAGAAAATATGGCTTTATAAATGTAAAAATGCTTATAAAAGGTATATATTTAAAAATATATATATTTAAGCTTATTAGTAGATTAATTTCTATCACTGCTGTGAACTGACCACCACAGAATATCAAAAACTTCATACATCGTTAGATCCACATAGCAGCTCATATACATCGGCTTGACTGAAAAACTGGGAAATGCTGTTGGCTGTTGTGTGACGGCAATTTAACCTATTACACAAACAAATGTTTATTATGAGGTTGAGTTATTTATTAGTCAGTTACTTATTGATGCTTTTATTTCCATATTGAATCACATGGCGTTTCCATATCGCGTTTGAATCCGGCATAGCGTTGTTCCCATAGCCATGATTCATGATGTTGCTCTGGCATTTTCAAAGGCACGTAAAATATAATAATCTGGCTTGGCATGTACACAGTCTAATGGTCTAACCGAAATTCAATTTTTAAAGGGGTCATATGATGCGATGTCAAGTTTCCTTTCTCTTTGGAGATGTTACAAGCTCTTGGTGCATAAAGAAAAAATTGAAAGTTGCAAAAGGAACTAAAGTATCAATCCAAAGTGTATTCTTTATAAAAGTTAAGAGGTGCGCACGTACCTAAAACGGCTCATTCTAACACGCCCCCACATGTCTACATCACTGTGGAAATATTAGCCCAAATGTGCACGCAAAGAAAGAAGGTGTGGTTTCAGGGAGACGCTGTGTATTTCAGTGCGAAAGCAAAAGCACTTTATTTGGCCTTCAAGAAGTAGATGCATTTAGGAATCTTTAAGATCACTTACAACAGAACAGCACAACCCAGATGTTCGAATTTGTGGAACGCATTTTATGGATGACAGTTTTTGAACCTAGAAGAGTACAAGGCTGGCTGTGCAAAAAAAAACAAAAAAAGGGTCCATTCAGACTTTGCTATGACAATCTGGCGCTTCTGAATCAGCTACAGTAAGTATATATTTAAAAAGTATTGGCTATGACTGTTAAAATGCTCACCAAGCTCGGACGGTGGTGACAGCGAGCGGCAATCACGGTCACTCAAGTGGCCAAGCCATAATTATGCAGACTTTAAGGGCAAAATTACTCTATAGACCAAATCATTTCTTAACCAGATGTAAACAGGGTTTTTTCTGCTGTAAGTTGGGCATTTTTTAACATGGAAGTCTATGGGATGGACTCCCTGTGCAGCAGCCTTGTGGCCAGTTGATGAATTACAGTTTAAGTTACTTCCTTGTTGGCTTCACGAGAGAGAGCGGGAGGTTGAGCTTGGTTGAGGGGAAACAGGGTACATCACAGGAGAGTGAACGGACTGTGAGAAATCAATCAAGAGGCCTAGCTGCAGCTGGAGCACGAGGACTACCTGGACTTATCCAATACGTAGTGATATTTTACGCGCGTGCGTGTAGTAGGTCTCGAATAAATTCAATTTTTAACTTTTATCATGTTGCAGCCCTTTATCCACAGCACTTAGTCTCACGACTGGTCTAAGTTAAGTCTGACACGCAGTACACGTAGCAAGGGTTTTTGACCTACATTACATATCTACACGATGACCTACATTACATTACAATGTAAAAACTTTAATGTCTAAATTAATCCGCGATGTTTTCGTCTATACCGGCAACTTCAAAGCTTTATTTAATTATTTATTTTTTGAATAGCCTGCAATTCATATGTTATTGCCAGGATGCACATCAATGCTGTATCCATTATTATAAGGATACAACAAGATTGATATGCAGACGTTGCACTGTAAATAACTAATTATTAAGATGTACTTCTGTCATGAAAACAAATTCCTCTTATGTGAAAACATACCTGGCAATAAAAACTCATCTGGATTAGGATACAGCACTCTATCAGGTAGACATAAAATTTATTTGATTCTATCAGGCATGTTTATTTAAATTTAAGTGGGGTATTAGATTAATGGCGATCAATTTTGTTTATTTAGATTTTATATTATTCTAAATAGCTAAGAGAGGGAGAGAGAGCGCTCTCGTAACGGAATTGATGGTTTATGTCTTTAGCCATTTATAATTGGTATATCTATCTCCAGGGATTTTACTTGCTTATAGGCCTAACACACAAAAAAAGAAATGGTCATCTTTGTGTTAATATGCCTTGTCCCGACCGTGTGTGTATTTATTTGTTGGACGTGGGATTAACTGTAAAAACCCAGTATAACCCGGGATAACGGTCTATCCGGAACCCCAACTGACAGGGTTGTTTTTCTTCTTTTTATTTTTATATGGTATAAAAATTATGTCCGCATATTTTAGTAGGCCTATAACTTTTATACTCTGTCACATATAGCACAGAGAGTGAGAACAAAAAATAATATTTGATTCATGAACGAATTTTTAATAGAACTATCTAACTATCTTGCTATCAGAGGAAAAAATAAAGACAATAGTTACACCCCATTTTTTTCATAAAGAACAAACAAAATTGTAGTTAGTAGAGTTTTATTTCTAAAACGAATCAAACTAAAAAATAAACAGCTTACATACCCTTTCATTCAAAACTACGCCATCCTTGCTTAAAGTTTGAATACACTACTAGTTTAAAATCACAGTATAATATAATCTGTGTAAGCCTATGAAACACACCTATATCTAGTAATTACAGTTTAATTTACATTAAACACTAGCTTTAATGACAGCCCCACTTTGCGCATGCGCATTAAAATCCAATACTGCGCATGCTCGTCAAACATCCAATACCTATTGGTCGGATCGAGCTACGTCAGCGTGGCTACAGGCTGCTAGGGAGGACACACTCGAAATATAGCACATGAGGCTGTCTTAACCGCGGTTTGTGTACTGCATCATCACTGTGTCTGTTACGCGACTCTGTTGCCCTTTCGGGCTTGAACTGATGGTAAAACTAACGACATTATTTACTGTCTTTACATTTATTTTGAAAGCTGACGCTCGCGATTATGGTAAGGGGCGTTACATGTCCGACGAGTGCTTGCAGTGTTCGGCCAATCAAAATGCACCGGGTCAGCTGGCCAATCAGAGCAGACTTCGCTTGTCGGAAGGAGGGACTTTGTAGAGAACTAAGCGTTTGAGAGAGGCGGGGCGTAGGGGACCTACAATAATGTACAGTATTGAAACAATAATGTGTTTTTTGAACATTAAAGCATGTCAACATATTCCGTTACACCAAATACACAAAATAATGATCTTTTACAATAGCATCATATGACCCCTTTAAACATCTTTTACTGTACCCATTTAATGGCCCTTTTATTACCTATTTGAGCCAATGCAGATGAATGAAGTTATCTCAGGACGAGACCGTCCTGATTGTAAAGCAAAACGTGATTGGCCATAGCGAGATCATGCTACGATTGGTCAGCGAAATGTGGCTGTTAGCTGATTGGCTTGAGTAGACGGTGGGTGGAGTCCACGTATTTGTGAATTGTCAGCACGTCTTGACGGAGGAAATGTTTCACAATTCGCGAATGCACAGGACGCGATTCACAAATGCGTGCAGCTATCTACAAATGCACAGGACGCAATTCACAAATACCTGAAGTTATCTACAAATGCACAGGACGCAATTCACAAATAAATGCCAGGCAAAGTTGTGGTTGTGACATATATTTGTGAATGTTTTTCATTTGCAAATCTCATTTTATTTATTTGTGAATTTAATTCATGCTTGTGAAACTTTAAGATTAATTTGTGGATCTCATTCTATTTATTTGTCTGTTTAATTTTTGTTAATCTCTTTACATTTATTTGTTGATCATAATCTATTTATTTGGAATTAAGCAACAATTCTATCGCCATTGTTTAATTGTGTTTTTAAGATATTGCTTGATTCAGTTGAACAGTCGAACACATTTATTTCTAGAGCACATTTTAACAACAACATGTTGACATGTTTAAATTCAATGCAGGCTGTATTCAGACCCTTTAATTTTTTCACATATTGTTGCAGCCTTATTCTATGCTGTTTTCCCCCACAGTCTATACTTTCCATAATGCAAAGTTAAATCTGGTTTTGCATTAAGTTTATTGAAAAGGAAAAAAAAAAACGTAAATCACAATGATAGTATTCAGACCCTTTGCTGTGACATTTGAAAATTTAGCTCTGGTGCTTCATTTCTTTGGATCATCTTTGTTTCTACACACTGAGCAAATTCAATTGATAGGACTTGATTTGGAAGGATAAACCTTTCTATGCAAGTTCTAACATCTGAAAATGCATATCAGATCAAAAATTAGGCTAAAGGTCAAAATAACTTCTTCAGAGCTCAGAAAAAGGATTGTCGAGGCACAGATCTGGGGAAGGCTACAAAAAAAACCTGATATACTGAAGGTTCCAAATAACTCATTGGCCTCCATAATTCTTGAATGGAAGAAGTTAGAAGCGACTGCTTAGACCTGTCTTAAGTCAATCATCTCTTTTTTTCCTCCTTTAAGACTGGTCTTTAAGTCAGTTACATAAAAGGTAGATTGATCGGATTTGAATCTTAAAATTAAGCAGCCATGGCTTGTTTGTATGGGCAAGTAGGGCAGTGTTGTGTTGTGCAGTTAATAAAGCTCCCCTCTCAATACACTCTATTTAGCACTCTTTGTGATTTTTAAATAGATAAAGCTTTTGTTTCACTTAGACACTATTATGGCAGTATTTGAAAAATAATGGTATATCACCTAGCACTACAGCAGCACCCAAAAGTATGTGATGAAGTGCATCATAGTATTTGCCTTTTTATTAAGACAGGACAGTTAAACAAAACGGAAACTGGGTAGTGAGAAGGAGAATTGGAGATTGAAATGAGAGTGGGTTATCATTAGTTACCATTCCCCTTTTAGGGGTTTTCTTGCTGTTGCCTCTCCAGTTCACCTGTTGTTACATTCATTTGCACCAAAGCAGGTGAAACTGATTCAGTCACTAATGCTTTGTAATCGGACAGAATAATATCCCTGATTGTTTAATTGACTTGGTGTTATACTGTGATTTTAAGTGTTCTCTTATTCATTTAGTCATTTATTTATTTGCTTTATGATTGCTTGTATTAATAAGAATTCCAAATACAGAGCTCTGCACATGCATTCATACTATGTAATTGCAGAGTCCTACAACTGTTGTATAGAACAAGTGCACATGAAATCACACTACCCACAGCTAGTTAAAAAATGTTGTTTGGTGCCAGAATTAATCAGCTCGTCTGTGCTACCCCTAGTGCAAAGACACAAATTTGATTTCTCTCTTCTGTTAAAACATTTGTACATAGATCTGACCATCTTATCTCTCCTTAGGCCTTTCTATGGATACCATATGAAGGAAAAAACCTTTATGAAGATTTACCTGTACAACCCACAGATGGTCAAAAGGTGAGTCCTAGCAATCTGGTAGTTGTTGTTTCTTTTTATGAATAAGTGTGTTTGTAACTGTACATACTGTGTGAGTGTGTCTAGGGATGTCAAAAAGTACTGGTATTTCTTTGGGTGCTGATAGCCTTGTGGCTCGTGGGCAGCACGCCGACATGTAGCGCCGCTGTGCTCCGGGTGTCCTGAGTTTGAGTTCCGGCTCGCAGACCTTTCCTGATCCCGTCCCCCCCTCTCTCACTCCCACTTCACTTCTTGTCAACTTACTATCCTATCCAAAATAAAGGCATAAAAACGCCAAAAATAAATCTTTAAAAAAAAAAGTATTGGTACTTCTGGCTCAAGTTGATGCTATGACTTGTAAAGGTCTTGCAATGCGATTCCATTTTTTTATGATTTAAAGGATAACAATTTGGTTACAAAAACAAATTTCAGTTCATCAATTTGTCTTGTCTATCCATTTTTTTCCTGGAGTTTTCAATGCCAACATTTAATTTTAAAATGTAATCATAAAATGTATTTTTTTTTAAAAATTCCAGATTAATCATGAAAGTCATTTCAACTAATTTTTTTTTTTTTTTGTTTTTTTTTTTTTTTTTTTTTTTTTTTTTTTTTTTTTTTTTTTTTTTTTTTTTTTTTTTTTTTTTACTAAATAAAGCTTCACATACAAGCAACATTACAATAAGTAAACCTGCCTTCAAATAAGTGTCGGTGCCAATAGCCTTGTGGTTAGTGCGCCGACCACTGCGCTTGTGGCGAACAGAGTTTGATTCCCATCTTGTGATCCTTTGCCCCTCTCTCCGACCAATGCTTTCCTGTCACCTCTTTACTGTCCTATCACATTAAAGGCATTCAAAATCCCATAAATATAACTTTAAAAAGTTAATTAGTGTTGTTATAGTGGTAATGATTATTGTTATTATTGACATTATAGACAGTGATATGTGTAAGAGACTGCATTCACACTGCACAGATCTGTTTTAACATCAGATGTTTGATCCCCTCTGTATATATAACTGTTTACATTAATTGTGCATCATACAGAGAGCATTAAGGACAGCACATTGTTGCAACATCAAGAAAAATCATTTTTTTGGTAGTAGAATTGGTAGCAATCAGCATTTGCTGTGGCATTAGTGACAGAGCACAGTGCACTTATTTGAGATAAGCTTGGTTATATGGCACTGTTATTTCACATTTTAGATATCAGAAGTTTTCTTGTGCTGTACTAAAATAAGTAGAGCCCGACTGATATGGGTTTTTTGGGGCCGATACCGATATTAGGGAGTAAAAAAAAAGGTCGATATCGATATATCGGCCGATATTCTTTGTGTATATTATAGTACAATACCAGTCAAAAGTATCAATTGACTGGTATTATATATATATTAGTAGCAGTTTATTCAACTTTAATTCAATTAAATTCCATTCAACTTTATTCCATTTAAGTTTATTTCACTTCGGAACATTCACGGATTTGCGCTACTGTCTTCACACACAGATGAAACTTACTTGTGAATTGTGACATAATATACCTCTGTAAATAAATACAATGTAAATAGGGATGCACCGAAATGAAAATTCTTGGCCGAAGCCGAAACCGAACAAAATTAAACACTGGGCCGAAGGCCGAATACCGAACACTGTTTTTCAAGTTTTTTCCCCCATGTATTTTGCAAAAAAAAAATTCACCATTGCATAAATTAAAAAGCCAAAAGGTGCTTTTTACTGTTTTGTCTTGCTTTTCAAAAAAAAAAAAAAATCAATTACAAAACAACAATTTAAAAATATTTAATACTGAACATTTTACCTATACCAACAAAGCACAATTTAACTTAAAAATGAATAAGTTACTAAAATATAATTTGGCCATCTTTGATCAGGCATGTTTTTTTGTGTTTTTTTTTACTGTACAATTAAAAGCAGCTTTGCTGAGAAGAGACTTTTAAAACATTAGAAAATATTACAGATCCTAATTTGAACAGTGTGTGTGAATGTTATAATAAATGTATTAAAAACAGAGCTGTTGTAATGATTATTAAAATTATTATTGTCTTACTTTTTATTTTACAGAACAACAGTAAAAATTACAATAATAACATTTATTAATGTTGATGAAGTTCTTGCTTTTTCTCAACTTTTATTTGGGCAAAAACCCGCAGGAAGACCTCGGTGCTTCTTTTTGTTCATAACAGATTATGAATGAGTCTGATTACGAATATGTCGTACGTATCGCATTGTCACATGCCTTGTAAAAATTCATAAAAATGTGACTGAGCAGCTGACGAGTAGCAGTTTCAGCGCAGATTTCCCTCGCGCTTTGGACTTTGAACCCTGGTTAACAAGATCTGCTGCGAGTTCGTGCAGCGCTGTCAGAACACATACGTGCGTGTATTAGAAAACATAACGTTCTGCAGATTATTTACTAATTGTTTAATCGAGATTTCAATCGTCATACAGTAACCAGCAACAATCACCCCTTCCTCTTCTCATCGAAGACATGCGATGCAGTCCTAAACAGTCTCTCTCTGTCGGGGCTTGTAATGATTTTTGCGTCTTTCTCCAACAGTTTAAATGCTTCCACACTGCTGACTTGTGTGCTGCATAATAAAGAGTGCGCGCCTCTCACTCTGCGCTGGTTGCTATTTGATCGCGTAATAGCATGTGTTAGGATACATTTATTCGGTCCTTTCGCTATTGGTTCGGTTGCGAAACATTCGGGAAGCCCTCATATTAAATTCACGTCGCGCGCACTTTAATGCCCTTTGAATGTAAAGTATACGTTCCCTTGGAACTGGAATCATGGCGGAATTTCATGTGAAATCCACTTCGCAGGGCACTTACGGTCGAATAAGACAACGCCTGAATGCTGCTGCCTGAACAAGAAACCTCCTTACTGAAGTGAAAGTGTTGACTGGTGTCACTATCTCGCGAACGCGCCGGCGGATCTCCACCAAATTCGGGGGATCCCTTCAGCTCGAGGAGCCCTCTCGAACGCCACCCTCCGCGCGTCGGTAGCCCCCCGGGATCGCTAGATCGGTCTGCGTTGAACCACGAATTTAACCACCCGTAACTCCCAAAACCCGGGGGCTGGTCGTCATTCAAAAAGAGGGCTTCTAGACGTACAAACGATTCCGCGTTCGAGAGAGGGGCCTCGAGTGAAGGAAATCCCCGAATTCGTGTGGATTATCGCGCCATTACGGAGATTGGCGTCAATGGTTTTCCATAGACTTAGCTTTAAAGCGTTTCATCCAGGTCGCCAGTAGCAAAAAATGAACAAAAATAAGTAATTACAACAATTCAAGCATTTTATCTGCGTTATATGCTGCTGTAAAAAAAAATTCATTACGGCGGGCATACTCGCGATAGATCATATCGGCGATCCTATTGGCCCCCAAAAAACGCTATATTGGTCAGGCTCTAAAAATACGTATTGCATATTTCATAGTATTGGTATCTACCGTGTTGGGGAAAGTTACTTTTAAAACTAATGCATTACAACATTGCATTACTCCATTAAAAAAAGTAACTAATTACATTACTTAATTACTTTTTATGGAAAGTAATGCATTACGTTAATTTTGCATTACTTTCGCGTTACTTTTTAAATATAAGCTGGGCTTGATTGTTTTTAATATAAGAAGTTCTATTCATAGCAATTGTAAAAGCCCTTTCACACCTAAAAGTGTAATGAATAAACCTCAGACTGAAGCAAATGTAAATTCACGTTTGTACACCCCGACTAGAAGCAGGAGCGATTTTACTTTAATTATTTAACACTCGGCAGCATAAAAAACTAAAGCACAATTGTTAGATTATGTTAAGTCATTTTTGCCTTTAGTATGGTTGAATGGATCCCAAAGGTCACAGCAGAAACAAGACATGGTCTAATAAAATGGGAGTAGATACATTGTGTTTAAAGGGGTTATATGATGCGATTAAAATTTTTCCTTCTCTTTGGCGTGTTACAAGCTCTGGGTGCATAAAGAAGATCTGTAAAAGTTGCAAAGACTAAAGTCTCAAAATCCAAAGAGATATTCTTTATAAAGTTAAGAGTCAGCCACACCTACCTTAAACGGCTCGTTCTAACATGCCCAACATACCTACGTCACTATGTGGGAAGATTTGCATAACGCCGCCCAAATGTTCATGCAAAGAAAGAAGGCGTAACTTTTATTCTCACTGTAGTTTTGTTGTTTCCGCCGCAATGTCGTAAAGACGCTGTGTGCTTCGTTGTGAAAGCGAAACTACTTTGTTTGACATTCCAAAAGAGGACATAATGATGCGTAATGCCTGGAGTGATCCGTGTTGTCATGAGAAAGAATATTACAACTTGCGTGGGATCGCCGGCTGGCTGTCAACGTGGAGGAAGCGGAGTCCAGCCCGGAGTCGTCACATGTCCTTCCGGACGCTCCTTCGTCGAAATCGCTGGATGCTCCTTTGTCGAATCCGCCTCCTCTGCTCACTCTAACCCTCCCGCCGTTCCTCATGCTAGTCCCTGCTCACTGTCAGTGTGTGACGCTGTTTCGTTGTGAAAGCGAAACTACTTTGTTTGGCCTTCCAAAATGGACACGACTAGAAATCAGTGGTTAAGTTGTATTTACAACACTGTTCCAGAACACTTCAACCCAAATATTCAGATGTGTGCAGCACATTTTATGGAGGACCGTTTCCTGATCCTGTACTACAATGCCGGCTGTTCTGACTCAAAGACTGTAAGTACGTCTTTTATATTTAAAGAGTTTTTATATTTTATATATTTAAAGCGAGTTTTTTGGGCAGTGTAGAGTAGTGCTTGTTGTTTGTCATTTCTCCGATCACAAATGCAGACATGGTTTTATGTTTACGCGGCGCGATGCAACGCATCACGTAAAAAGACAGTATAAGTCATTATAATCCGTAATTATGTCCCCACTGGATGCAACGAATGCCTCGTTTATAATGGGTTTTCATGTTTTTGAATCATCGCTCTGGCCTGACAGGGCATCATCACAATATGGTGAGGGGCGTAACATTTCCGTCACACGCTTGAGGTATTCGGCCAATCACAACGCACTGGATAGCTGGCCAATCACAGCACACCTCGCTTTTTCAGAACGATGAGCTTTGTAAAAATCGATGCGTTTCAGAAAGGCGGGGCATAGAGGAGAAACAATAATGTACAGTATGTGGAAAATAATGTTTTTTTAACCTTAAAACACATTTCATTACACCAAATACACAAAATAATGTTCTTTTTAGCAGCATCATATGACCCCTTTAACATATTTAATTATTGCAGGTTTGCGTAATATTCTGAGTTTGCATTTCACGGTTTTAATTCAGTTTGATTAATACTAAATCTGTTTTTTGTGAGTGGGATGAATTAATGCACATTTACATTTAGTCTAGAACTACAGTATACTCGTGTTCACACAGCGCACACAATTCCTCTGCACTTACTCTCCATTTTTCTCAACATGGCAACATGAGAGCTGTCAGTCAATAAATGGGAAAACAAAGTAACTGGCATTACTTCTTTGAAAAAGTAACTCCGATATTTTCTTGTAAATTTAAAAATGTAATGCGTTACTTTACTAGTTACTTGAAAAAAGTAATCTGATTACGTAACTCGCATTACTTGTAATGAGTTACCCCCAACACTGGTATCGACTACTAAAAATTTGGAGCCAAACTAACCTTTGGTGATTTGGTGCTAATTGTTCTGTGTGTGGTGGGTGGAGGAGTGGTATATCAGGATGTGATAAATGTTGCTGATTGTATGTGTGTTTTCTTTTTTGTAGGGTGAGTGAACTCCTGCAGGGTGGAGCTGTAATGAATAAGAGTTTTCAGCCCCATGAAGCTCACATTCCCTTCCTGCTGCAGCTCTTTATCGATTACAACCTCTACGGCATGAACATGATCAGTCTTGCTGCTGTTAAGTTTCGAAAAAACCATGCAACAGGTAAAACACACAGGCACACACATACACACAATTAGCATTAAATAGGGGTGGGCGATATAACCAAAATCTTATATCACAATACAAGTTCATTAATAAAAAATTTTATAATAACGACCCATGCTGGCAAAATGAGTCATAATGAGCACATTCATAAATGAGTTTTGTTAAAACCTTCAAAATGTATGATTTATTGGAATCTGACAAAAAAATGACTGAGCTACCCTTATTTGAAATTGATAGAGTTAGCAATTTTGTTCATTTTGTCCAAACCGAAATTACTTAGCATTAGCAACCATACCTTAAAATCTAATACCACCAAATTCGGTACACCACGTCAAAACCCATAACTCCCCCTCCCCCTCATGATACCACAATGCACAGTGCGGGGTGCTTTGACTAATCACAGAAGAGCTGTCTGGAGGTGTCAGTCTTCACTTGCCTCATGACTACAAAGTCACGTAACTGAGGTTTTTTAAAATGTTTTTTTATTTTTGTGCTTTTGGAAATGTATCTTTACTCTCTCTAATTATTTAAACATTTTTAAACTCATTTTGAGCACAAAGTGTGCTTTCTGCAAATATAATTTTTGCATGTGTAATTCTTTAGTTAATTTATTTTAATTTAATATCGGGGGGTGTAGTTTCACTCATGTGATATAGTTAAGGTGTGTGGGAATTACTGCATTGTGATTGCAGAACTTTTGTAAATGTTTAAAATTGTGTGCAAGACAGTCTCACACCCCGTTCAGGCCCTGTTATGTCATATAACAGTATATAGACCTTATGCCCCAAAGAAACAAGTGCACATCTTTAGAATTCTGTCTTCAAACTTCAGTTTTTGCAGTATCTCTATAGCATCACTGTTGAAGAGTAATTAGCTGGTGAAGGGATTTACTTATTGTATAGTTAATGAAAGATATCATGTGCATTTTAATGTTTGAAGCATAACAAATATCAGTAGACCCAAAAAATGTTATGGTCATTCTTAAATTCACACTACCTTGCTGTGAAATACAAACTGGAAGACAGAAGAGAAAACTGAAAAGGGGTGCCCAATTATTTTTTTAATTTTATTTTGTTACAGGTAGGCGTTCACAAGTCAAGACTGAATCAAACGCCGAAATCAGCGATCCGACAACTCACTTCCTCACTAAGGTTGTCACTCAGTCAACAGTTGTCACTGTTGTATATTTTGTATACTACTCATAATTATACAGTTAGGTCCATATATATTTGGACACAGGCACAATTTTTATTATTTTAGATGCTGACCAAAACATATTCAAGTTACAATTACAAAATGAATATGGGCTTAAAGTGCACACTCTGATCTTTAATTTGAGGGTATTCCATCACAATAGAGGAAAATGTAAGTAATTACCGTATTTAATAGTACCCCCCCTCCCTTTTCACGGAACCATAAATAATAGTTTTTTTTGGACAATTGACTCAAAAGCTGTTTCATGGACGTGTGCTATTCCTTCATTATTTCAACATCAATTAAGCAGGTAAAAGGTCTGGAGTTGATTCTAAGTGTGCCATTTGCATTTGGAAGCTTTTCTGAACTCACATCATGTGGTCAAAGGAGATCTCCATGCAGGTGAAAAAGACAATTGTTAGGCTTCAAAATCAAAACAAATCCATCAGAGAGGTAGGGGAGAAGAGAGCAAGGGAACATGTGAGGAGAGGTGGCCAAAGAATCATAACACGGTTAGGCTGAAATTTGAGAAAGGGCAAGAGAAGAGAACGCCTCTGGTGTAGCTACCTAGCAAAACACAGTGATATAGACGAGCAAAGCACAGCGGACCATCACGTATGGAGGACAACAGTGGTGGATGATTGGAGGATCCTCTCCATGGTAAAGAAAAACATTTCATAACATCCAGTCAAGTGAAGAACACTCTCCAGGAGGTAGATGTGTCACTGTCAAAGTCTACAATCAAGAGACGACTTCAGGAGAACAAATACAGAGTGTTCACCACAAGGTGCAAACAAGGCCAGATTAAACGTTGCCAAAAAAACATCTAAAAAAAGCCAGACCACTTCTGGAAAAAAATTATTTGGACGGCTGAAATTAAGATCAACCTGTAGAGTCCGAAGGAGGCCAAGGGAAGAAAAACAGTAGTGGAGAAGTCTTGAGGAACGAGTCATGGTCCCAAGCATTACAAAATCATCTGGAAGAACAGGTGGCAGCAGTGTGATGCATGTTCCAGTGGGCACTGAGTAACTAGTCGGGTGATTAGGATGAATGATGTGACCGAGGGGGTTTGGACAGAAGCAGCCGGATGAATTCTGAAGTGTACAGGGATGTACTCTCTGCCCAGATTCAGTCAAATGGAGCAAAGTTGATTGGACGGCGCTTCATAGTACAAATCGACGATGACCCAAAACATACAGCAAAAACAACCCAGGAGTTTTTCTGCAATGGCCAAGTCAATCTCCTAAATGCAACCAGACTGAGCATGCATTTCACTTGCCGAAGACAAAACTAAAGGCAGAAAGACCCACAAACAAATGAAGACAGCGCCGTATAGGTTTTTTTTTTCCTGGCAAAGCATCATGAAGGAGGAAACGCAGTCTCTGCTGATGTCCATGAGTTCCAGACTTAAGGCAGTCATTGTCTGCAAAGGATTCTAAACAAAATATCAAAAATTAACATTTTATTTATGATTATATTTAATTGTCCAATTACATTTGAGCCCCTGAAAATGGGGGACTGTGTATAAAAATGGTTGTAATTCCTAAGCATTTTATATTATATTTTTGTTCAACCCCTTGAATTATAGCTTAAAGTTTGCACTTTAATTTCATCTTGATTGTTTCATTTTAATTATATTCTGGTGGCATACAGAGCCAAAATTATGAAAAATTTGTAATTGTCCAAATATATATGGACCTAACTGTAGTTTTCAAATGATTACATGTACTCTTTGCCTACAACTTGCACCTTTAATACTACTTGTTTCTGATTCTGTAGTAGGAGAGCATATGTCAAATAGGGGGGGTAGCTCCAGCCCATATAAGTATCCCTGCACGTCTAAACTCAGTGATGGCGGGCTGAGTGATACAATGCGCTGGGAGGATGACAACATACCAAGGTGTGTCTGTGTTTTTGCTATACATCAAAACATACCAGCATTGTATGGCATTTTGACCTTTATTTCATGTGTGGCATGTGTTTTTGCAGTTCTCTGATTTTAGAGGAGGTGGAACGGATGAGTGTGTGTGAGCTGGAGGTTGATGCCGTGGCTGCTGATGTTCTCAACCGCCTAGAGATTGAGAGTAAGGATTGGTTGATTTGTTTGTTTGTGTGTGTGTGTGAGCCGAATTGTGAGGTCGAAGCAAGCTATAACTTGCGCATCAATCCCGGGATTAAAATGGCGTCACAGCGCAACTGCAGCCTAAGACAGATTCTACACTATCTAATGTGAATAAGGAAAGAGCCATATGTAGCTAATATGTGTGCTAATAAGAAACTAGTTAATAGTAAGAATCTCTCTCTAAAGTGAGTGACACTTGTATACACTAATAAAGTACTTTCACATCATTAACAAACTATTAGTTTATAGTTTATTCATAGTTTATGTATTGTAGTCTCTACATGTGTTAATATATTAATAGGCTTATATACTGTATATTGAGTTCTTAATTTTCACTGTAATTAAACACTTAATTATACCTTTAATCTAACGGGAAAGACATTTATGGAGGAAAAAGCATGTCAACAAAGAGCAGTTATCTGACCTCTCTACTATGGATGAGTAATTATGAAAAAGACAATAATTATTGTGTAAGATAGACAGTGAACTGAAGGAACAATACTATTTGACCATCTAAGTAATGTATTATACTACAGTTTATAAACTATGAATTAAACTTATAAATAATAAAAACTTAAACACTAAATAAAGAGTTGTGCGAACTTCATTTAATATAGTGGTATTAATCGAATGGTAACCTAAAGCAGCGTTTCCAAATCCCAGTCACCCCGCCGGCATATTCTGCATATCTCTCTTCGTTAACCACCTGAGTCATATACCCAGCTGGTTAGAAAGGAGGATACGACGCATGGAGAGATTGGTGGTTCGATTAGATATGATCCCCTACACAGTGTCAGATTGTTACTAGACGGTACATCAGCCTGAGCAGGGGAGAATCCAAAGGATGGGATGGCGAAAAGAACGCGCCCTGAAAGGGTTAATGCAAGGACAAACCACATCTGCCAGTGCTTATGAACCTATTTTTTCAGCGACTCGTTCAGTATGAAAGGTGACTGTTGATTAATAGATTAATTTGGACTCAAATAGAGTGAACTATACAGAATTGTATTTTTTTGACATGGACTACTCGGTACAAAATGTATAGAGAAAATGTTCCATAAACTTCGGTTGAGTTTTATTAGTGGTTGTAAAATGAGAAAACCGCAGGACAATAGCGTAAAATCAAACTTTGGTTGGAAAATGGTCACAAACTGGACAACATTAAAGTGCATCTGTCTGAGTTGTGTTATTTGGTGTAGTGTAAATTTTATGCGTAATGGGCGTTGTTTTTTATTTTGTTTTGATAAGTGTTTGTGTGTCCCAGACAGATTAGGCGAGGACGAGCCCTGGTCTTCCGGCCCATCCTGGGAGGAATGAGAAGACAGCGCGAACGGAACAGCGAGGAGTGTGCCCAAAGTTGATAGTGACATGCCTGAATCACAAGGTGAGAAAAGATCTTGTATGGAATTTTATTGTTAGTTTTTGTTTTGGCAGACACCACATATTACTATAGGTTAACATGTTGCGCGATGGGAAAACTGGATTCGCAGGAACCGAGGCTTTGTAGAGTTTGCAGAGAGTGCAATCTCATGGCATGGACGAGGGATCGAAACGAAAATTACTCAAGGCGAGAAATGAAGTGGACCATAGTGGCGTGCGTGTTTGCCATATGATTTAAATAAATGTGTTTCCATGCTCTCCAAGGTTGGGAAGCACAAAAAATAAAATAACAATGATGCTAGATCAATTTCTGTCTAACAAAGTGTACAATAGAAATTGAGGGACAAAACGTTTCAATGCAATGTTATAATCACTACCCACGGTCCTGACAACTGTATGGAAACCACATCTATGCAAAAAATTGAAAAAGCAGGTACAACCATTTGTAACACACTAGTGCAAATAATTTGATCATTTACCATGCTTTACTCTTCTAGTTATTTACCTATAGAGACTAATGAATCAGAAATCGTGTACATTTACAGAAAATAGCTTAAGCTTAAGGCAAGTCAGTTCACTGAATTGAGATTTCCAAAATTGAAAAGTTTCAATGATATATTTTGAGTAAGCAATACAATGTCAACAATAGTACAACATTTAGTATATTTCCTAAGTTGTGGTTCTATCAAAAAGGTGACTGAAGGACAGAGGTTCCATTTCCACAGTTGCTATATTAAGCATTAATTAGGTATTCTTTTTCCGTCTCCTCTGGAATTAGGTATGTTGTCAAATGTTGAATTCAGCTTAGCTAACTGCAAGGGTAATTGGCTGCAGTTAAACAGTGAGACAGCTGGATGTGTGTAATCCGCTATTACATGCTTTTTAGAGTCTAAAGGTAGGGAAAAATAACATTTGTGGTAGTGGGGACAGGCAGTCAGTACCTCTCTGCTATCTGAAGTAGTAAAATCCAGACCAAACATTTACAAGGCAAAAGAAACCATTTTCTTCACAAAGAAAGCAAAATTAAACTTCAGGAGGGGTCAAGGCCAACATAACCAAAACATCCCACTAACTATAAATGAAAAACAGTCTACACAGACAGTGCATCAGAAATAAAAATAAAAAGGCTAAGCTTTCTTCCTTTTTAACCATAAAACAAGGAAACTTGGGGGAAAAAATAAGGTATGTAAATGGCAGCCACTTCTAGTCTTAAAGCTTACGGTTTTATAAAACATAATTTAATTATTATGGATTATAGTGGTGAGAGTAGACAACCGTATTACACAGTCCCTCTTGTCATTTAGGGGGAAATTAACATTACTAGAAAAATACATCAACATAGCACCAGCCAACAGAGGTATGTGCGCTTCAGTCCTCAACACTCAAGTTTAATGAATCAGCTTAGCTTTTATCTTGGGTCATTGTTGATGGTAACAAGAATAAATTACCAATCTTGAGCTCCACCCAACATGATGTCAGAGTCTAAAGAAAAGAGAGAATACAAAGAAGGAGCAAAATACAAATATACCTCTTCACAAATCAAATGTATAACATACAAATAAAATAAAATATATGTCTTAGGACATAACACAGCCCAAACCCACACATGCATAAACTCACACACTCGCACACCATCATCTCTGGTGAAGGTGTAAGGATGCTAATAGAAGTAGGTGGAATGAATGTTTGCTGTATTGAATTGCTTGAGAGTGGGCAGGCAGGGCTTGATGTTTATCTTGTTTTGTAGGACTCAAACTGGGTCTGAAGTTGACTCTTTCCCTGAGCTCTCACTCTATCCTACTGTGCTGAGCCCAGATGACTTGCCTTGCATACCTGCCAGCCAAGTGAATGTGCATCAATATGCATTTAAAGGTGAGGTGCACAGTCGCAATTAACCCCTTGACCACATATACAATTACTCTAAAAAAGAACAGTACAATTTTTAAAAGTCATGCCAGGGGCCCAGTTACGATATTATAAATATATGACAGGGTTGATTATTGATTTCCAGCTGTTGAAATATTAAAGGCAGTGTTGACCGCTTTAGTTTGTAGTCTACAGCTACAAACTTTTGCTGTAGTCCATTTAAAAATGTTAAATACACATTTATTTTGAACTTTTTTTTTTTAACCAAGAATAAATCTAAATACTATAAGATAAATATAGCACTGTACTCTGTCACTGTCACAATTTTGTTTATGGGTCATTAAATTTTGCATATGGGACAAATTTTGCTTTTTAATTTGGATAATTTTGTAAATTTTTAAAGTTAAAGTTCCACTGAAATTCACTTTTATGGGTTTTGTTCTATGCAAGATGTTGTTCTACTACTACATCACATGATGGTCATTTCAATCAATGTCAAGACAAGTCATATAACCTTTATTTCTCAAACAGCTGTAACCGAGAACATTCTTTTTTATGTTGCAAGACCAAACATTTCATCCAGTTTGAACAGGTTATTTTCAGTACAGGTACACCTTGGAAGGTACTCTTAGTGGAAGGAAATAAATAAATTTTAGTTTAGTTTTGTTATATTGTTAATATTCTCTTGATAGTCCTGTCCTAGTCAGTGAGGACTACATCATTGGAAGATAACAGAACTCTGAAGATTCACCAGAAGTAATGTGCCAGTCCTGTTCTCAGTAGCAGTGCAGGAAATATTGCCACAGTTTATATGAAGAATTATGTTAACACTAGCCTCATAGAAAATTGCTTGAATGGGTCCTTCAGCACAAAATACCCCACTGATCATACATTACACCATGATGTCAATATCCATTTTTGGCTGGAAGCAAAAATTATGATTTTTTTTTTTCGTGTGTATCTTTAAATGCAAGTGAGCTGCTGCACCCTGTGCACCCTTTCCTGAAAAGGGCTGTGCCTTTACAGCTCATGCCTTGGTTACTATAGCAACAATGAACAAAACATCTGCTTGTTTTTGATTATCATCTCTATTGCACTCATGAAACGTTAAAAAAAAAGTGACGTTGAAAAACTAAGCAGTTCAGGTGTTTGAGGGAGTTCAGAAACAATGTTTACTAATATAGAGAATAACTATCTTTGGAGTGCACTTTATACTTCGTAATATTGCAGATTGTTTTCATGCACAAACCGCAACATTGTACATTAAAGGGAAAAAAGTATGATAGGACCCCTTTCAAATTGAATGTATTATTAAAAATGTTTCCTTTTTTCACCATATAGACGCAAAAAGGCATGGTGGGAAAGATGTTGAAGTGGCAGTTGTTGATGAAGAGGCCATTTTGAGTTTGTTGGAGAACAGTCAGACCTTCCTCCCTCATTCTCAGGGACCCAACCAATCAGCAATACTTGGTACTGAGATTATCACTAACTAATATATCTGTTTCCACAAGCAAAAACTCTTACCTTTTCCCTTGATTGTTTTCACACTGCAATTTTTTTCCTTCAATAAAAAAATATAAAAAAATTGTTTTTTTTCTGAGATCCAAACATACAGTAAAATATATTACTCTAGAACATATATTTTTTTATCTGTATTCAGTTTTGTTTGTATTTTTATATTTTATATAACATTCACTAGATTTATGGTTAAAAAATATGGCAGTAGGAAAAAGTGAATTTCAAAATATATTAAGACTTGTTTTAAGATAATGTATTTTAATGTGTTACATGCTTTTCAAGTAAACCCATGTTTTGGATATTTATACTGGAAAACACAAAAACCGATGAAAAAAAAAAGATTATTTTGCAGTACTTTGTGTGCGTATCTTTATATTAAAAATTTTGTTTTGCATGTGTGTACATATGCATAATTCCACTTTTCTTCTACAGTACATGCTCTAATTATATTTGCAAGATTACATTTACATTTTCCACAATGTTTTAACAGACAGCAGTCAAGACCAGGCTATGGTTGATCTGTTTGAAGCATTGGCTGATGATGGATTTAGAGCCGACAGGTCCAGAGCAGTGTCCCAGCAGCTGTCAGGGATTTCTAGCTGCGTCTGTAACAGTGATGATGAGGAAGCTGGGCCTGAGCTGGAGAAAGAGGAGTCAGAGCTCAGTAGAATCATGTCCCAAAGATGGGACTGTGACATGCCAGGTCCTTCTGCTGGGCAAAGGTCACCAGATTTCCCGTTAGTATTGTTGGAATTGTCTAGTATATGCTTTTAATTCTTGTTTGCATTAATTATATAGTTATTTTAACTACATTATACAGTTCTTATTATATGTTATATGGTCAGTCAGGTTCATTTGAGCAGAAAGCGTAACTTATTATACCTTTCTTAACAGGCATTCAGAATAGACCTCTTAGGAAAACACTGGCTGGTCCACAGCAGATGGTGCCTGTGTGATGTTATGCGTTTCGATTATTTAAATTGATGGCATGTTGTTTAATCATAATCTGTGTTGCCTTCCTGCACAGATTATGTATGAAAGAAGCAAACGAAAGCTCCAGTGAAGAGCAGCAGGCCTCATCAGATGAAGATATATATTGGAAGGGAAACAGTGCTGCTCTTACTGATCTGTCCATTCCACAGTTGGATGGAGCTGCAGATGAGAATAGCGGTAAGTAGAATTTTAATTAATTTAATTTAATAAATTGGAATGAAAAGTATGATTGCTTTTGGTGCAGTGGTATATACATACTTGCTGTCATGTTTCCTGTAGATTCATCACTAACAGACAAGGAATCCCGGACACGCTCATCTCTAAAAGCAACAGACAAGATCCTTGGTAGCAGAAATGTTTTTCCAAATGAAGCTGTTTGTATGGAGCCACCATCTTCTGCTAAAATTGTTATTGAATACAAATGTGCTGAGCAGAAACTCAATCAAGAGGATTTAGCAGAAAAGCATTTAAAAAGTGAAGAGGCAAATGAATTTTCAACTGGATTAAGAGTTAACAAAGAGGTGCCATATTTTCCACCAGTTAAACACCCAATTCCTTTTAAGACCGCAAATATACCTAAACTTGGTGCTGAAAAAATAGGTGTGCACTCTTTGTACACTGATGAAAACCAAGCCACTGGCCTTAATCAGCCAGATCCTGATGATTCAATTTTTGGAAACTCTAAGCTTGCCCAGAGCATAAAAAATTCTACCAGTATTAAAAATGTGGAAAAGAACCATTTATCCATCCCCGAGAATCACAAGAGCTTCTTTGTATGTTACTCTGAGCTTATGAACTGTCCCACCAAGACTGAAATGCAACTCAATCCAAATGACTGCAGAAGACCAGTGATAAGTTTTGACCAGACACAAAGCCCTATGGAAGAGAGCCAAGCTTTGGGCCCTCAAGAAGATGAAACGGGACGGGATAAAAAAGAGGAAGATGTCAGCAAACTGAAAATAAGATATGAGGATTATCAAGAGAATAAAACTGAGAGGACCATTGTGGCACAACAGGAGGCACACTACAAATTTTTCCCAAGCGTTATTCTGTCTAATTGCCTGTCCAGACCCATCAAGAAACCGACTGGGAATGGTTGCTCTACCTTAGACCATCCTGAACAGCGAAGGTCAAGGTTAAAGTTGATCAAAAAGAAAACAACGTTGGGTCAAAAAAGGGTAAGTCCTGTGAGGACCCCTTCTCCTATGAAAGAGGAAGCCACAGCACTTCTTTCCAACGCTCTAGGCTCTCTTAACCAGAAAGAAATGTATAAGGAGGTTGACATGGACACGTCAGATCCACCAACCATTGAAGGTTTGATTAAGAACTCAGTAGAGGATAAACTTGCAGATATTCCTTCCAAAATCTCTTGCACCAAGGTGTCCAGTTTACCAGGTAGCAAATATACCTTGCGGGCAAAAAGGAAAATGAGTTACAACAGTGAAAATGGAGATCAGGCAAGTTCGGGTTCTTTCAAACAAGCTTTGGTGCAACATGAAGGCCTTAAGGGCAAAGATCATGACTTTAGCCAAAAAAAGAGGAAACTGACAAAAAAAGAGCCACCAATCATCATTAAATATATAATCATTAACAGATTCAAAGGTCAGAAAAACATGTTAGTGAAGATTTCTAAAATTAACGCTGATGAAACGTGCACCGTTTTAACATCAGAAAAACTTGCAGAATACAAAAAGCTTGCTCCTCTCAAAGAATTCTGGCCCAAAGTGCCAGAGTCTACAGCAGTGAAGTACCCACTACTTGAGCCAAAAGTAAAGAAGTGTCCCAAACGAAAGGCTAAGGTGAACCCAGTGTCAAAGAGGGCCGGCACCTCTCCAAAATCTAGGTGTCCACGAGCTGGTCAGACTAGGAGGGTGAAGCATGCAAAAGCACTGATAACTTTACCGAAATTACCCCCTCCATGGCCTTGTTATAATGAGTTCACTGATGACTGCTGTACAGAGTATTCTGATGTGATGGTGGAGTTGGGTTATTTGTCAGAAAGAGCCTCCAGTCCTACTGATTCAACCCCACCTAGATGTTGGTCTCCTACTGAGCCCTTACTGGGATCAAATTCAAATCTAATAAACCCACATAATGATCCATGTCTAGGTTCATCCTATCAAGTACTAGCTCCAAAACCATACCAAAGAGGTCTTTGGGATAGAAGCAGAACACCCAGGTCTAAAAAGACTTCTGCTACCAGCCCAAAAAGACAAGCTAATACTACAACAGATTCAGTGACAACTGTGGATTCACAGAGGAAATGTATTCAAGCGGCTTCAAGGAGACATAAGAAACGTTGTGAAAGTATTGAAGGAATTGTTCTGGAAGATGACACATCTACCTCTCAGAAAGACAGGATGCTGAATGAGAAGCAAGTCCCAAGAAAAAAGCAGGTCCAACGTGAGAAGAGTGATAATTCACAGGCTCCACATTCAGTTAACAATGCACCTATTACTTCCTCATCTGATGACTTAACTCCTTATCAACATCCCAGTTCTCTAAAAAGCAGTCAAGAGGACTTTACTATCAGTTGTTCAGGCTCTCAAACAGAGGTCACCAGCACTGGAAAAAAATCTAATCAAGATGTTGTTTTTGTCTTCAATACTATTGCCTCAAATGACTCACAGATTGTCTTCAATCCCTGTATTGAAAAATCTCTAAATCATATTCTTTCCTCATCCACCAAGATGGTTGGACATCCATGTTCCGTCATCACATACAGCAGTTCCAATTCAAAATCACAAAATATGAGTCAAGATGGGACTATCACAAAAAAACTATATAAATTCAAATCAGAGGTCTCTGGCCATGGGGAAAACCCCAAAACTATACAGCATTTGCAGTCAACCAGAAAAACGATCAAAAAATCAAGAAGACCGCAAACAAAAAAGAAAGATACCATGACAACTTTATTGGAGTCTGTCGATTGTAGATCCTCCCTTATGCCCTCTGCTAAGAGTGCAATTAAAGCTGGATTTCACACAGGTCTTACATTGTCCTCAGACCCTAAAATTGACAAAATGTGTGTTCCTGAGTTGCCTTCTGGGCTCGCTGTCTTGAAGGAACTTCTCCAGAAGAGGCAGCTCGAGGCAGGACAGGAACCAAATGAAAACGATTATGTGACTCAGGATATGTCTTCTACCTGTCAACCTACAGATATTCCCAAAACAGCCAAATCTAAAACCGCTCATTCATCAACATCAAGAAAACCAAGGGGTGCAAGAACTAAAGTGCCAAAAGAGTTACAGTTCAAAATCAGAAGTAATAAAATTAAACAGGATGATTTGAGAATTTACCATCTTTCATCAGATGACAGTCCTGTGTTTTTCTCTGACCCTGGCTTTGACAGCTGTTGCTCTATTGATGATAGCTTGTCCCCAGAGCTCCCAGACAATTACAGCTTTGATATCAATGCCATTGGGCAAACAGAGTTCTCCAGTCTTTATTCTGGTAACCAGTTTGTGTTAACTGATAGGAACTTGCCTCAGAAGTTCCTCAGTGATGTCAGTCAGGAGGCAATCAATGCCCTTGTTGGGTTAGGCGACAGGACACAAAAGTTGTTTGATGTTGATGAGAGCAGCAAGCATGAACGGGACTTGCATAAGTCTGGGGCTCTTAGTCCAGAACTGTTTGATAAGTCATTTTGTGAAAGTGGCAAAGTTTATCCCAATAAGGTATCTTTTGATTCAGAAAAGATTTTTAGCAAAGATTGGGGGGGCTGTTTAGGTAAAATCCATGGCGTCAGCCACTTTCAGGACTTTCACTGTGAAAAGAAAGATGTGTTGCTTGACCCAGAGCCCTTTCCCCCCCTTACTTCTGCTTCATTTGCTTATAATGGTGTTTCCCCAAATAGTGATCCCCTAGATGGCAGTTCAGCAACACCAAGCAGTTCCCCACAGTCCATCAACTCGCTGTACCAGCTGAAAAATGGAGGTCAGAGTTCAAAAAGTGGGGGAGCTCACATTCTCAAACCTCTCATGTCTCCACCTACTCGGGAAGAAATCTTAGCTACTCTGATGGCTCTGGACCTCTCAGAAGCCACCTACCAGGAACCATTCTGCAGTGACCCATCAGATGCACCCTTGAAGCCAAGGTAACATTTATAATGGATTACCTGCATGGGTTTTGTTTTTGTATATTCTTTTAAGTTACTGTTTTTTGTTTTGTACTGTTTTTTTTCCCACAGGGAGGTTGGTGGTCGGAAGTTGATTTTGGAAACCAGGCTGGCGAATGAACTAGTTGAATTTCATGGAGACTTATCTCAAAACGGCTTACAATTTTGGAAAATTGCATTTTCTGCAATGACAAATCAAGCCTCTGCACCAGACAATTGGTGTAAATCCTCTATATTGACCAAGGACCAAAACCCATTTTCTGGCAGTGATCAAAAAGTGATTATGCTTCCCTGCAAGTGTGCCCCAAGTCGAGAACAGGTGCAGCTCTGGCTGCAAGCCAAAAAACAGTATGAGTGCCTTCAGAGTGATGGGAAACAAATGGGTGGCCAGACAACTGTGGAACTTGGAACATATGACAGGACCTCACCTCAAAATGAGGACTCTAATTTACCTTCCTCAGAGAATCATGATAAAAGGTGGAAGAAAAAAGATGAAAAGGCTTCAGAGTTGCAGAGTATCAGTAGGAATGGCTTAAGTTTACCACTCCATATTTCACCAGTTAATGCAGCTTCATCTAACAGTAGCCCTAAGAGTACGAAAGGCATCTTGGACATAGAGACAAACAAAGGTTGTCCGATCACTCCTCCAAATTCTCCTGATCTTTCTACATTGCAACAAAGGCCTGCTGAGAGTAAACAAGAGGAGGACAAGGAGGATTTGACTGATGTATTACAATCCCCCGGCTTGAACCTGTCTCAAAATCTCAATGACACATCACTTGAAAATGTACAGCTAAAGGACCTCTTGAGTCCATCAGTTTTTCATGTTAAAAACCTAGATTCTGATGTCAAATGCTCTTACCTGCTCCATAGCACACCTGTCCACCAGAGAAGCTACATTGATGACGATGGGTCTAGCTACAGTCCAATAAGAAATGAAGGTATAGTTTTATGGTTTTTTTCTTGAAAGTTTGAATGTTTTAACTAAGTTGTTCAGCTCTGTTATCTATAATGGGTTCCCAAACATTTTCAGACTGGAACCCGCCTAATGATGGGAGGTAAATTCTTTTGTCTTGATGGGGTTGACATAGGGCTTGGAAATAAACAATATCAAATCGAGATCATTATAAAATTGGTCAATGACTATGATAAGCTGTGGACATTTTACTCAATTGTGATTAATCTATCAGTCTATAAGAGCAGAAATAAATGCGACAACAGCCAGTCAGTGCATGTCGCTAATAGGACTGCGTGTTCTGCTTTTTTCTTTGTGAATGAATGGCATAGTTTTGTCTGCTACACAACCAAGGACATGAACACATTCATTTTATTACCATAGCTACTCTGACAGTCACTTTTCACTGTTTAATTTTAGAAAAGCTACCGTCAAATACTCAGTGAAACTCAAAGATCTTCATGGCAAACTGCCAAAATAAAAGTTTGGTTTAATTTGAAGAAATTATGACAAATATTACTATTGGACTATTACTATTACAATTATAGTTGTAAAATAATTATATTTTCTTTTGCTGATAAGATCAGGAAAATTGTGAATAAGTCATGCTTACTTGTCTTATGCAGTCATGCTTACTAGACAATATATTTCCAAAAAAAGATGTCTACTAAGCTTTTACATGTATCTTTTCATTGAAAATCTCTTTTGGATCTGTTTTTGTACAGACATAGAGCCCAGATCACAGCGACTACATCAGAAGGGTAACAAAAACAAAGATGCTTTACGGAGAGTTTTGCTTACCACACAAATGAAGGTCAGATGAATTTATTCAGATGAAAGTTAATGAATTTATGAATCTCCTGAAGTTTCAATCTTATAATCCTTGTTTAGTATTTTATAGGGTTTTTATAGCATATGCATTATATCCCTTACAGAATCAGCTTACCACTATGAATGTTCCGAAGAGAGAAAACTCCCAGATTGAGGGACCATCGATCTGTAATTCATATGGTTTTAAAGTCAGTATGCAGAACTTGCAGGAGGCCAAAGCATTGCATGAGGTAGGATCTTCTTTTGACTGTGTTTTAGTAAGAACTGCTTTCATTAAATTGAGTGATTAATCAAACTTACATAAACACGTAAAATATAGTTTTAACAAAGGGGGGGAAAAAAGCTTTGTCTTCATGTCATGTCACATGGCTAGAAACGTCTCAGGTTACTTATGTAACCATGGTTCCCTGAGTAGGGAACGAGACACTGCGTCCTCTAGGGGTCGCCATGGTGAACACCTCGTCGTGACCCGTGTCTGAAGCATACATTGAAAAAACACCAACTCATTGGCCGGCAACAGCCATGACGTCACTACCGGTGCGACTACAGTATAAATCGGTGCCGGGAGCTACACATCATTCACTTCTTCGTCTGAAGCTTGCGTCCGCAGCATGGCAAGAAACCTAGAGGACGCAGTGTCTCGTTCCCTACTCAGGGAACCATGGTACATAAGTAACCTGAGACGTCCCTTTCATGGGAACTTTCGAACTGCGTCCTCTAGGGGTCGCTATGGGGACGGTATACCCACGCACCATGCGAGGGGAGTGCCCCCAAAGGGGCAGAAACAATGGCGAGCACTACGAACCAACTCATACCATATTGTATGGGACGTAGTTGCCCCTGAGGCAGTGTTTAGACGGTGTCAGTGACGTTATTCCTTACGGCCAAAGGCCTAGGCTACATACCCCAATATTACTTACCTGTTAGGGCCAGACTCCTGTGCCCGGGTTAGAGCTCAAGGTTTGGAATCAGGAATAGATTCCTTTAAGGTAATACGACCAAGAGCCTAGAATCATAATAGTCTTGGCCTGTCACACAGGGGCTAACACATGCTCTGCATATGCTGAAGGAACTATCTCAACAGACCCTTAGTAGCAACACACTGTTAAGTAGGTATCCAGAGGATACATAGGAGGAGTGGTGCCCAAGGGGGAACCAGGGTTTTAAACCACTCAAAAAGAGAACATAGTCTTTGCGCGTAGCTCTTACCATAAAGGATTTTTAGAAAAGTGGGCAAAGCATAACGTGAACACTTACCACTTACGTGGATTTTAGAAAAGCAGCAAAGGATAACGTGCACACTTACCACACATGTGGATTTTAGAAAACGTGGCAAAGAATAAATGCATACACGGCATACAGTCTAGGGGTTCTCGGTGGCACCTGAAAGGCAGCCTATAGATATAAAAATAGCGTACTCCAAGAAGCTATATCTCGGCTATACTGCTGGAGTGGCTGACGTAATCTGTAGCTGGGGGAGAAACATCAAGCTCTCAAGGAGAGGGAGCTAAAACGACCGAGTTCCCATGGGGTGGAACAGCTAGCAATTGTTTACTTAGCTGTGGGAGCAACACACTTAGTTCTCAGTCGAGAAGGGGGCTCGAACTGCAGCATGTTCCAAAGCTGGAATAGCTAGCAATAGTTTACTTAGCTGTGGGGGCAACACAACTAGTTCTCAGTCGAGAAGGGGGCTCAACCTACAGCATGTTCCAATGCTGGAACGACTAGCAGTAGTTTACCTTGCTGATGGAGCACAAACCCAGCTCTCAATGAGAGGGAGCTCGACCTGCAGCATGATTGAAATCAGAGGGGTAAGCATACTGCAGTCTAGCCAGACTCTCATTCCAGGTAACCCTTGATAAAAGGGGAGCATTGTCTCAATACTAACACGAGGAACAGCCCATGGAGCGAGGAATCTAACTCCTCAGAGAGGATTAACGCTCGAAAGAAACATCATACTCACAATAACCCTCAATGGTGAGGGGGGGTGATGCCTCAAGGGGATATCCTGGTGATCGGAAAAACCCCTCAGGGCGACCCAGACACGGTAGACCAGTCAGGGTAGCATGAAAACTTAACCCCAGCCCGGACGTCCAGGAAATTTTTGCAGTGACACCGGGGGCCTGATAATCACAAAACTCCCGCAGAAGCATGTGTTATGGCCACATGATCCAGGAAAGTATGAAGCCGAAACCCAGCTTTTCTTACCATCTGGACATATATATCGACGAGTGAAATAAACACTAAAAGTCGAGCACCCGGTTTCTGAACCCAGCACGGGAAACACTGCAAAGAAACTAGCAGAAGGGTACACACAACCACCAGTTTCATAGCACATACATATATTTATATACATAAATTTAGACATGGATCGTACTCACCCAACAATGGTTCCCGCATCAGAGCTCTGTCCGAAGAAGCCTCTAGACCGGACCATCAGTAAGGTGGTTACTATGATTAACCATAGAACCACCCAAAACATCATAGTTCCAGAAGGAGACTGTTATGCAGGAGATATGGTGGTTACAGGGGAATTAGGAAGGGGAAGAAAAGGGTAGATGTTACACCCCTGAGGGAAAAGAGTGGATACCTACGTATTACTCTGATCCGGACGAAAGCGCAGACGCCTTGTCTGGATCACATCCATCAGGTCTTGCCTACCTCCCTTTGACACACGATACTTCCTACCCCTACCCGCAAGCGGAGGAGGAGCGCGAGTCGCGACACTAGCATTCTGTGCTCGTCTCTGATCCTCAAATCGAGACGGGCCAGGACCCCTGGGTGGTTCGGGCTCAGACCTGGACCTTCGTGGAATGAAGGTTTTGAAGGCCGCTGAGCGCGCCTTCGCCTCCCTGAACTTTTCGACGACCGTCTCAACGGATGTACCAAAAAGTTCAGAGGGCGAAACAGGGGCATCGAGAAGAAAACCCCTTTCTTACTTCCCGATGTCTGCCAGGTTTACCCAAAGCTGCCTCTCCGTTACTACCATCGCCACCATAGATCTTCCCATGGCAGAGGCAGCCTGCTTAGTAACACGGAGAGCAAGATCCATGGTGCGGCGCAACTCAGCCATCTCATCAGAAAAAAGGCCCTCGCCTTTATCCAGGTCTTTCAGCAGAGCAGCCTGGTATGCTTGGAGCACCGCCATCGTGTGCAGTGAAGCAACAGCCTGACCTGCTGCTGCGTATGCCTTGCCATTCATTTTAGATGTAGCTTGAAGAGGCATGGATGGCAAGGAGGGCGTTTTGAGAGATGATGTCTCTCCCATACAGAGATAGCTAGCTAGCGTCTCTTCTAAAGGGGGCATTCTCTCATAGCCGTTTTAGCGCACCGCCTCGATATTCGCATAACAGGTATGCTGAAACCGATGGATGCGTGAGGAAAACGGCCTCTTCCATTCCTTCTTGATCTCAGTGTGGAGATCAGGAAGGAATGGAAGGCTCACTTGAGCTGGAGGGTTATGGCCAGAAAGGTAACGTTCGTCGAGACGACCTCGCGAAGCCACTTCCTTAGTCCGCTTCCATGGCAAGTCAAGTCTTGCCGTGGCGCGATCCACAACCTCTAAGAGCTCATCATACGCAGAGCAGGAGGATTAGGAAGGCTCAGCCTCAGCTTCTCTGCACTCCTCAGACATTTCCTGCTTTTGCTGGGCTGAACCAGCTGAGCACTGGCCCCTGGATCAGATGATTTTAAAGAGAGAACATCATCCTCCAGCTGCTGTCTCTCGCCCGCCGCCGATGAGCACGAGAAGGAAAGCCTCTCTCTAAACTCATCGGCCAGGTCCACCTGAGATCCCCACGAGCTCATTTCTCCTCCGTGCTTCAGCAGCAGCGGGTCCTGAACCGCGTGAAGCAGATGGCTGCCCCTCTTTACTTAAAAAGAGAGACAAACGAGAACGGAGTTTTTTCATTGGAAACAACTCGCAGTGCACGCAGATTGCCCCCCCGAGGACATCGCGTGCGTGCTCCTCGCCCAAACAAACAACACATAGATCGTGTGTGTCATCTGGTGTCAAATAGCGCTGACACGGATGCACACACCTTCTAAATGCTCTACTAGTGCTCGCCATAATAAAATAGATAGCTCTTACTTTTTCCTTGAAATGCACGCTTCAAACAGAACAGTCCATGAAGACGAAGAAGAGAATGATGTGTAGCTCCCGGCACCTATTTATACTATAGTCGCACCGGTTGTGACGTCATGGCTGTCGCCGGCCAAACAAGGTGTTTTCAAGGTATGCTTCAGACCGGGGCCCGACCTTTTGAGGGTTTCCCCATAGCGACCCCTAGAGGACGCAGTTCGAAGTTCCCATGAAAGGGAACTCAAGTTTATTTTTATGGGAATTCAACTGATCTCATCTTACGTTTTTATCTCCCTGCTATAGGTACAGCACCTCACAATGATAAGCATGGAGCTTCATGCAAGGACTCGTCGTGACCTTGAGCCTGACCCTGAATTTGACCCAATTTGTGCTTTGTTCTACTGCCTCAGTTCTGATGTCTCTCTCCCAAATTCTGACACTACCCAGATGACAGGTGCCATTGTCATTGATAAAGATTGTTGTTCTTCAGCTCAAGGTGAGATTGGTGTTGTGTTTGTTTATTACTGATGTGTGTACCAATTGTAATTGTAAATTACAAAAAAAAAAAAGGAGCACCTAACTATAAATCAACTTAATGTTGATCAGGGATGTGTTTCCTTTACAACATAACTTGCTGATTAACCACCTTGGTATGATGCATTGTAGTGGAAATTAACTAGCTAGTCATGACTGTTTCCCAAACGCTGTTGCATCCCTAATTTTTTAACCACATTAGTTCAAGGGCCATTGTTAATGACGTCACACGCATGTGGTAGAGTAATAACTTGTGCCAAGTAATTGATTTGAGATCTCCGGTCTTTGTGTGAGTATCCACAAAACTGGAAGACTTTCTGAATGTATTTAAAGGTGCACTAAGCGATTTTTTTTTGCCAAACAATGTTGATATTTGAAAGAACCAAAACGAACACGCCCATACCCCAACAGGACCTCGCCCCTATTTTGAAATCTCTGCCCCACACGTACGTACACAACCAAGGCAACGACAATCGCAGAAGCAAGCGAAGATGACACGCAAGCATATTCAAACAAAAGCCAACACGGATAAGTTGTGTGAAATGAAGCAAAATCAATGTTACTCGCCTATCAAGAAGAAACGATGTAACCTCGGCGTCCAATTCGAGCCCTTCCCGCCCTTGGCGCTCCTTGAGTTCTCTCCACTGCTGGAAAGCTGCTCCGATATTTACACGGGTCCTACCTCTTGCTTAATCGTAACCCTTCTTTTTAATGTTTTGTTTCGCTGATATCTATAGTCAATCTGCTAATATCTATCCTGTGCACTCAAACTGAGCGCTCTCTTCTCTGTCATTACAAGACATGCCCCCTTACTGCTGATTGGCTACAAGTGACACTGTGGTCAAAAGCGTTTTTTAAAAATCGCTTAGTGCACCTTTAAGCAATAGGCTATGGCTATTTTAGAAAGGTACGTTTAAAAGATGAAAAATTGAATCAATAGATTATGAATAGGTTATTGCTTTTGTGTGTATAATATGCAATCATGTAATCAACAAAAGTAACTAGTCTGATTGCAAGTATTTTAAAATGTGTCCTTAATTTTTGGAATCTGATTACGTAATCCATATTACATGTAATTAGTTACTACCCAGCACTGGGGAAGAAAATTACATAATCCTTAAAAGGTAAGATAGAGGATTAAAATTAGGAACGTTTTGTTTGTTATTTTGGCCTGGTCAGCTCCCAAACCTAAACTTCCAAAAAAAAACAAAAAAACAACTTCATTATTGTTTTGCAAGTCATTGTCTATGAAAGTCCTTTCATGTTTCTCCTTTTCTCTAGACAGGGCGTAACACTTAGTTAGCACATAGTGTTATAATTAGATTTATTGCACAGCATTCTACATGGCATAATTCTAAAGTAGTGCTGTCTTATGATTAATCACGATTAATCGCATCCAAAATAAAAGTTTTTGTTTACATAATATACGTGTGTACTGTGTATATTTATTATGTATATATAAATACACACACATGCATGTATATATTTAGAAAATATTTATATATAAATAATATATAAATATATAATATAATGAATGTAATTATGCATGAAATATTTTCAAAATATATACTGTATGTGTGTGTTTTTATATATACATAATAAATATACACAGTACACACGCATATATTATGTAAACAAAATATTTTATTTTGTATGCGATTAATCTTTTGACAGCACTAGTTAAAAGACATTCTAAGGACAGAATCTTCCAGGTCTTGACCTAATTGTCACATACTGTATTTACTTTTACATGTATTCATTTAGCAGATACTTTTATCCAAAAATGACTTGCACGTGAAATACATCTGCAATTTACACAATGCCAATTAAAGTGTAAACTAGATGAGTACAGAAAGAGGTGAGATATTATAGTAAATGTCATTGTCACTTTTGCTGCATTACTTCACTTAAAGTTTTGCTTCACATTTTACTTCACATTAGCGTGTGCATTATTTTTTAATAATTCATGACTTACCTGATTATTTGTTAGTCTTAACATTAGTATTAGTCCTAGTGTGCATGATTACATATTTTATATAGTGTTTAATCTGTCTTTGTTGCAACATTACCTGTCGTATTTATACTTTAGCCTCCAGGAGCACAGCGCCATTGCTTTTTAAATCTGGTGTGACGGGACTGCTGGTGACTTATGTCAGTGATGAGAAGGAGCTTTTTGAAGAGGTCACAAACATTCTTAGAAAGTAGGTTAACAATGTATATTTTGGAAATTCTTTCTTGTATGTAGGGCTGTTATCAACGGTTCAAACCTCCGTTACTAGGTCTAAAATTACGTTTTGGAATTAGCAATGGAGAAATTGAATGAGATGCATAAATTAATCCTACTTACAGTATTTTAAGGACAAAAATCTGATAATTGTCTTGAAATACAACATCTGAACAATGTCTTGAGGTGTGGTAACCATAGAAAAAGTGGAATAATTCAGCAGCCTGTCGTCATTGATTCCTTATGTATAAAATTAACTTGTATATGCTGATATTGGTCAAATCTTTATTTAAATTTAAAAAAATGAAAATTGTCATACATTTTTATTCTTGAAGTTCTGAACTTATATGGTATTTTTTTTTCCTGTTGAACACAAAAGTGAAAGTTTGAAGTAGCTCTTCTCTACAATAATATGTCATTGTGACCATTCTATAATGCACCAAACAGGACAAAAAGTCACTGAATATATTTTCTTCCACTACCATTCAGGAGTTGCACTCAAATTGAACTTTGGGAGGTGGGGCGATAATGATCTGTAAATATAAACTTAAAGACTATAGACAACACACAATAGAGTCCAAAAATAGTATTCTCATTTTGTGTTCAACAGAGAAAAAAAACAGCACACTGGTTTAAAAAATATTAGGGTGAGTATGTTTTTACTGAATTATGATGATGATGATGATGATGATAAGCTATCACCCAGTACAGCAAATAAACCAACCCCACCACCATTAGGTATGACCCAGACATTCTGGTTGGATATGAGGTCCAAATGCACTCTTGGGGGTACCTACTACAACGTGCATCAACGCTCAGTGTAGACCTGTGCCAGCAACTCTCCCGTGTGCCAGGTAAGGTTAGCTCATTTAGCAGTAGTGTACCTGTTTATTTCCTGTTTTTGCTTAATTTCACCATCAGAAATAGTTCCAAACAAGGCCATAGCAGAACTGGGGCCCGTTCTTTGTACATCGCTTATCACATCCGAGATGAAATGTCACATCCAAGATCTGTTTTTTTTTTTTTTTTTTTGCTTTGTTTTTTTTTTTTTTCTTTTTTCTTTGGGGTTCGTTTTTTTTTGGGGATATCATCGAGCTAATCAGGATCTGGCTAATTCGGTTCTTCGAACGCACCTGTTGTTGATGATTAGTATGGCTGGATTGAGTTCTCTGAGATAATTGCTCGTTCATGGGTTGGTTTAAAAGGGGCTATGTATCTGTAACGAAGCGTCACTCAAAGTGGGATCCATAAGCAGGCTTTATTACAATCGTGGTCAAACAGGCAATGGTCAAATACCAGCAAACACAGTGACTGGGGGTAAACACAATCGTCAGTAAACAGGCTAGAAGTCAGGGTAGGTGGCAATGAATCACAACTCCGAGACAAGGCGGATAATCCAGAAGGCAGGTAGCAGAGTATCATAAACGAAGTACAGACAGGGTCACAACAAGCAGACAGGCAAAACAGAGAAAAATGCTCAGAAATAAACCGCAGTAAAACAAGACTTTGCAATGAGCTGGAAGGAACAGACTGTTTATATAGGCCAGCTGATGGGCTACAGCTGGGCTAGGTGATCAGTGCCAGATACGGGGCTGATGGGAAATGTAGTGTAAGAGTGTAAGAGTCAATATTCGGGTGAGGGAGCCCTCTGATGGTCGGAAGAGGGAATCACGGCATTCGCCTCTGTGACAGTATCGATATTCGAAGCCACGATTAGCAATGCAGCAATTAGCTGGCGCCAAGACAGCAACGTAATGACATCATATAATTAAAAAAGACACCTGACGAAAAACTTGACGAATTTCTGGACTTTTATAAGGAAACAGTCAAGCGAACAAAACTACATACATTTTATAATAGATAAATGAAATTTTTTATTTTAGTTTTTATTTTATTTGAATTCCTTACATGATTCCCAATTATTTATATTCACGATTTCTAATATTTATACAGACTTTACATTTTTATTTCAATGTAGTAATTAGCAATTCATTTAATTTTATATTTGAACAGATTTGTTACGTGACAGCATTAATTAATTTCTTAAGGGTCAAGATCAAGTTATCAGCATCTCCTGCGCTCCATCAAGCCACTCACATAATAGCTGTCACCACTCAAATTAATGCACGACTCTACAGCTTGTGGTAAGAACCGAATACATTATGAATAAAATTTATGACGAATATAAATCTTTCAGTGAATAAAACTGGTTGTGTCTATAGTATTAAAGACTACACAACAATATTATATTATCTTTAAATTAATTTTTAAATGATTATTATTTTAAATATTATTATTGTCCCTGGATTAGTAGGGTACTCTTGTAATAAAGTAGCGGTGGTAGCGGACAGATTTTAAGTATCAATTCTGCTTAAGAAGATCCTGTTTACATGAAATAAGCCTGCTCCCGAGCAGGTTTAAGCTTACGGACCTGTTGCTATGACAGCAACTCTGGGATGAGCTTCGAAGAACCAAACAATCCAAGATCATGCCAAATCGTCAACAATCAGCTGAGTTAGCGACGTACGAAGAACAGGCCCCTGTTGTGCCTTTCTAAACAACACACAGCTTTTAATACTAAATTATTATTTTTTATTAATGAATTGAGTGGGACAATGATTCAGTGACCCATTATACAGACAGTCACTTGGTTTGTTTCTGAATGCATCAACCATTCAAATAAATTGAATGAATGAATTACTCTCATTAAGACATACTAAAGGTTTTAGTTTTATATTTACAGTATAATTTCATTAAAGGAGACATATTATGCCCATTTTACAATATGTAATATAAGTCTCTGGCGTCCCCAGAATGTGTCTGTGAAGTTTCAGCTCAAAATACTCCACAGATCATTTATTATATAATTTTGCCTATTTTGAGTGGAAGCAGAAATACAAATGAGCTGCTGCTTCTCGCTCCCTTTTTCTGAATAGAGCTGCGCCATTACAGCTCGTACCTGCTAAAAACATCTGGTTTGTTTCTGATTATCATGTTTATTGCGCTGAAATCATGCGTTTTAAACCATATTAGTTTAAACTTCTGATATACGGTTTTCTGAGCGCACACATCCGAAGCACACGCACAGAAAGCGGCTGTCACAGCATGTGAGTACTAAACTAAGTTCTCATTCACACACAAGTTTACGTTAAAAACACACATGAGTTACAAAAAACAGTCGGTTATGTCTGTGAAGGTAAACAGCTGGGAAATAAATTGCATGTTTATTTTAGATCTGTGTGGCAGTAGCGTAATATACAGTAAATAAATCAATAAATCATCTGCTCTATTGTCTCCTCTGAGGCTGGGACTCTAAATAGTGTTCTGTGCAGCCAAAGATAGAACAGCATGTTTTGCTCAAACTTTTGCCATGGCATTAGAGCCGGTACACCGTTGTCGCTTGCAAAATCAAAATGACGGCGCCATGGTGGGTGGAAACTTACAGATTAAGGGGCGGTAATATCATAATGAGATCCCTTTGCCACGTCACCAAGGGAGCGAAATCAGACGCGCTCGTTTTCTCAGACGCTTGCAGAAAAAGGCTTACCAAAACAAACTTTTGGACAAAGAGTTGAGGCAGGCCAGGTCTTCTGCCAAATTTGTGTAATTTTTTTCTTATCCCATTTCTCAAATGTTGTATTTGATGTCATTACTTTAACAGGAGATGCAAAAGAAAATCGGTTCATGGCAGAGAAAGATGAATATGGTGCAGACACTATGACGGAAATCCATATTGTTGGACGTGTTGTCCTCAACATGTGGAGGATTATGAAGACTGAGGTTCCCTTGAAATTCATACCCCAAGAATGCCAGAGCTAACACTGTTTATCTGAGAGTGTTTTATCAAGTGCTTCATGTATGTTTTCAGGCTGCATTGAATAACTACACTTTTGAGAATGTGGCTTTCCACCTCCTGCATCAGCGCTTTCCTCTCTACAGCCATCGCACACTCTCTGACTGGTTTGACCACAACACACACCTGCACAGGTGGGAGTTGTTCTCACATCTGTCAGATGCCTATTACTGGTCTTGTTGCAGGGTTGTTCCTATGAATATCATTGCTTCGTTCATCTTTCAAATAGTTAAATTCAGAATTGAATACTAGCATACTGATTACTGCATATTGTACCATATACTGTATACTGTATGGTACCAGCTAAAAGTATGTAAAATGTTTAGCATTTAACAATGCACTGCAAACAATTAACTTGCATATGTTGGTATTTCTGTTTTGTAGCAAAATTAAGACAATCTAAAAATGTTCTTTAATAAACGCTACTAAATTTTGTTAGAATAATGCATAAAACAGCAACCAAAACAACATATAAAAATATTAATGTTGGCGCAGATAGCCTCGTGGGCAGCACGCCTACAAATAGCAGCTTTGGGCGTCCTGGGATCGAGTCCTGGTTCGCTGACCTTTCCCAATCCCATTCCCCTCTCTCTCCCACTTTGCTTTCTGTCATCATACTGTCCTTTCTGTCATCAAAAATCCCCCCCCCAAAAAAAAATAATTAAATTCAATAATAGAACAACTCTAGAATTTTAAGCAGTTTTCTTCTCAAATATGTGTTGTTTTATGACTTAATATCATGTTGAAAATAAATGTTAAAGGTCATTGCATTTATTTGATATTTTTGTACTGTCACTGTGTACGTGATATTTTCTGGTCATACAAACAACATACTGTTTATTACATTTTTGTGTGTGTGTTCTGTTGTTTGGGTCAGGTGGAAAGTGGTGGATCATTATGTGAGCCGTGTGTGTGGCACAGTCCAGTTGCTCCAGCAGCAGGATATTATCGGCAGGACAAGTGAGCTGGCACGCGTGTTTGGAATCCAGTTCTACCACGTGCTAACCAGGGGGTCACAGGTAAACATCCATCTGAAACCTGTCACACAGATGCACAGTGATGCCTTTAGCTCTCTGTCCGATCACAATATACAATTGAGATCAAAATTGGTATACTTTTACATTGGCAATATTATTAGTCTTAAATAAGTAAATCTGCATTGTGTGTCCTTTTTATATTTCATTAAAAGATTCCACAAAAGTCTTAACTTTTCATTGAAGTAAAACGATTGAAAATGATGGGAAAATCTCATTATGAAATGTTTTTATCCAATGCAGTTATTTGCCACTTTTTGCAACTTCCATTTGCCAAGATCTTCTCTTATAATGCCTGATGTGGTTGGAGAACCCCTGGCAAGGTGTTCCATACAGAATATTTCCAGATCCTTCCAATTCCCAAGTCCATGTTGGTGCCGCTCCTCTTCAGTTCACCCTACTAATTTTCTATTAGGATCAGGTCAGGGAAATGGGATGGCCATGGTAGAACCTTCATTTTGTGTTCAGTGACTCATTTTTGTGTTTGATGTGTGTTTTGGATCACTGTCCAGACGGAAGACTCAGCCATGGCTCATTATAAGATTTGTAGCAGAGGCAGTGAGGTTTTGAATTTTTTTTTTATCTGTTGGTATTTGATAGAATCCATGATGCTATGTATCTGAACAAGATGTCCAGGACCTCCATGAGAAAAACAGGCCCACTGCATTGAAGGTCCAGCAGTATATTAAACCATGGGCATGGAGAATTTTATCCCTGTGTATCGTTTTAAATCCATATTATGTATGCCAAAAAACGTTCTGAGTTTCATCTGACCATAGAATCCTGTCCCATTTGAAGTTCTAGTAGTGTCTGGCATATGCTGGAGTTTGTTTTTGGATGAGAGCAGAGGATTTTGTCTTGAATCCCTCCCAAACAACATGTTGCAATTTACTGTAGGTGCTGTTTAGGAGCAGGAGTCTGTGGTGGCCAATCTTTCACAATTTAAGGCTGATGAATCTTTGTCATTTTTATCCTGGAATTTGTACATAGGTACATCTTCCAACATGGTTGTTGAAGAAATGAAAATCTACTCCTAAAATTATTTGCTTATTTAAGTCTAAAGAGTATTTGCTTATTTAAATTCAGACAGCGTCTTTTATTTTGGCTAGCTTGGCAATGTATAATATTAATGCTGTCAATTGATAAAATGTAACTAATTGCGCATTTCTGTAATAAATTGCACATAACACTTTGTATCATTGAACATAAAGATGGTATATTTGATATATTTATTTAATAGCATCTTTTCAGAATCAGAATCAGAATCAGAATCAGAAGAGCTTTATTACCAAGTATGTTTACACACACACGGAATTTGACTTGACGACAGGAGCTTCCCGTGTAGAAGGAAAGTACAAAATAGTGCAGACATTACATGAAGGGAGAACATACATAGTGAATAACACAGTAGGGATTTGGAATATAAAAACTAATATAATACAAAAAAAATGAAAATGAAATAATGTACTATATACAGGAAATAGAAGTAAGGAAAAAAATGTAATTGTTGATAAATGTACAGATATGTTTATAGGTGAAGATATGTTATTACCAAGTGTGCAGTTTAATATAAAATATACTTGTTATTGTGATGGCCGATGTATAATTATGAAAGATAATTGAAGACGAGTATAGTCTTGGGAAAAAAAAAGTTCTTTGCTGGCTGTGGGTGGTCAGTGCTCTGTAGCGCGACCAGAAGGCACAAACAGTTACGAAAGGAGGTGGGCTGGGTGTTGTGGGGGTTCCAGGTGAGAATGGTTTTAGACTTTCCTCACTCTGGGAGTGTAAAAACTTTGGAGGTTGGGCAGGGGGCACCAATAATCCTCTCAGCAGTCCTGACTGTACGTTGTAGTCTCTTGATGTCTGATTTGGTGACTGAACCAAACCAGACAGTTATGGATGAACACAGGACAGACTCAATGATAGCAGAGTAGAACTGTTTCAGCAGCTCCTGTGGCAGGTTGAATTTCCTCAGCTGGCGAAGGAAGTACAACCTCTGCTGGGCCTTTTTTGCAATGGAATCAATGTGAGTGTCCCACTTCAGGTCATGAGAGATTGTGGTGCCCAGGAACCTAAATGACTCCACTGCAGCCACAGTGCTCTTCATGATGGTGAGTGGGGGGAGAGCAAGGGGGTTCCTCCTGAAGTCCACAATCATCTCAACTGTTTTGAGCGTGTTCAGCTCCAGGTTGTTAAGACTGCAACAGACAGCCAGCTCTTTAACCTCCTGTCTGTAAGCAGACTCGTCTCCGTCCTTGATGAGGCCGATGACTGTAGTTGTCTGCGAACTTCAGGAGCTTGACAGAGGGGTCTTTAGAGGTGCAGTCATTCGTGTAGAGAGAGAAGAGCAGTGGGGAGAGAACACATCCCTGGGGGGCGCCAGTGCTGATGGAGATAGTCCTGGATGTGAGTTTGCCCAGCCTCACTAGCTGCTGCCTGTCTGTCAGGAAGCTGGTGACCCACTGACAGATGGAGGTGGGCACGGAAAGCTGAGTTAATTTAGGCAGGAGGAGGTTTGGGACGATAGTGTTAAAGGCCGAGCTGAAGTCCACAAACAGGATCCTTGCGTAATTCCCAGGTCTGTCGAGGTGTTGCAGGATGATGCAGTCCCATATTGACTGCATCATCACAGACCTGTTTGCCCTCGTAGGCAAACTGAGAGGAATCCAGCAAGGGGCTAGTGATGTCCTTCAGGTAGGCCAGAACCAGTCTCTCAAGTGACTTCATGACAACAGACGTGAGAGTGACAGGTCTGTAATCATTAAGTCCAGCGATTTTGGGTTTTTTGGGGACCGGAATGATAGCGGAGCATTTGAAGCAGCAGGGAACTTCACACAGCTCCAATGATCTGTTGAAGATATGTGTGAAGATTGGTGCCAGTTGGTCAGCGCAGACTTTTAAACAGGCAGGTGAAACACCATCTGGGCCAGAAGCTTTTCTAGATTTCTGCTTTCTGAAGACCCGGTTCACATCCTCTACACAGACCTTAAACACAGGTTGAATGGTGGGGGAGGGGGGTTGCAGGGGTGGTAGGTGAAGGTGTGAAGTGCAGATCAGAGCGGATGGGGGGTGGTAGACGATCCTTTTCAAATCTGCTGTAAAACACATTCAGATCGTCAGCCAGTTGTTGATTCTCCACAGACTGTGGGGATGGTGTCTTGTACAAAGTGATGTTCCTCAGACCAGTCCATACTAATGCTGGATCGTTTGCTGAAAGCTCTTTTCTCAGCTTTTCTGAGTAGTTTTTTTTAGCCACTATGATCTCCTTTGTTAGTCTGTTCCTGGCCTGGTTATACAAGATTTTATCCCCACTTCTGTAAGCATCCTCTTTGGCATGACGAAGCTGTTTGAGTTTTCCAGTAAACCACGGTTTATCATTATTAAATGATAAGAATGTCCTGGTAGGAATGCACATATCTTCACAGAAACTGATATATGAAGTTACAGTCTCTGTGAGCTCGTCCAGATCGGTGGCAGCAGCTTCAAAAACGCTCCAATCAGTGAGGTCAAAACAAGCTTGTAAATCCTGCTCTGCTTCATTAGTCCATCTTTTTACAGTCCTTAATACAGGTTTAGCTAATTTCAGTTTCTGCCTGTAGGTCGGTAAAAGATTAACCAAACAGTGATCAGAGAGCCACAAAGCTGCCCATGGAACAGAGTGATATGCAATCTTTATCATGGTATAACAGTGATCCAATATATTACCGTCTCTGACTCTCTGGTGGGACATGTAACATGCTGCCAGTATTTTGGCTGGTTCACGGGAGAGATTTGCTTTATTAAAATCCCAAAAAATTATTAAAAGAGAATCCGGGTACCGTTGCTCTATTTCAGTTATTTGTTCGGCCAGCTGTTGCATCGCGGCGCTCACGCACGCGTCCGGAAGCACGTACACATTCACAAGAATGAAAGAGGAAAACTCCCGCGGCAAGTAGAACGGTTTAAAGTTTATGATGAGTGCCTCTAAATTAAGACAGCATACCTTTTTCAGCGTTGTTACATCTGAACACCAACTTTCGTTGATGTAGAAACACAATCCACCACCTCTGGTTTTCCCCGTTAACTCCGCGACGCGATCCGCTCTGAACAGCTGGTAGCCTGGCAGATGAAGCGCGTTGTCCGGAATGGCTTCACTCAGCCAGGTTTCAGTGAAGCACAGTGCAGCAGAGTTTGAAAAGTCCTTGTTGGTGCGGGTGAGGAGAAGAAGTTCATCCGTTTTGTAAGGAAAGGGAGGGAGGGAACGGACATTCGCGAGATGAATGCTTGGGAGCGCAGTCTGAATGCCGCGCGCGCGGAGCTTCACCAGGGTGCCGGCGCATTTCCCTCTTCTGCGTCTAAACGCGCGTTTGAACAACACAGTTGTACCTCCGACTAGAATGTCCAACAAAAAGTCCGAATAATCAAAAACCGGAAAAAAATTGTCTGGGATGTGTTGCTTAATGTTAAGGAGTTCTTCTCTGGTAAAACTTATAGAAGAAGAATGACAAAACACAGAACAAACAAACAAAAACAATAGAAGAATTGCGGAGCTCAGCGTCCTTGCTGCCATTTGCGGCGCCATGCTGATTTTAACCAAATAATAATACTTATACTGATGTTAGATTTTTTTTTTTTAATCAATTTCTGGGAATTAAATGAGTGAATATTCCCATTCAACATTACAGTAATTTGTGATATACACTGAACAAATTATAAACGCAACACTTTTGTTTATGCCCCCATTTTTCATGAGCTGAACTCAAGATCTAAGACTTTTTCTATGTACACAAAAGGCCTATTGCTCTCAAATATTGTTCACAAATCTGTCTAAATCTGTGTAGTGAGCACTTCTCCTTTGCCGAGAAAATCCATCCACCTCACAGGTGTGGCATATCAAGATGATGATTAGACAGCATGATTATTGCACAGGTGTGCCTTAGGCTGGCCACAGTTTTATCACACAGCACAATGGCACAGATGTCGCAAGTTTTGAGGGAGAGCGTGCAATTGGCATGCTGACTGCAGGAATGTACACCATCTGCATGCTCGTCGTCCTCATCGAGGTCTCAACCTGACTGCAGTTCGTCATCATAACCGACTTGAGTGGGCAAATGCTCAAAATCAATGGCGTCTGGCACTTTGGAGAGGTGTTCTCTTCACGGATGAATCGTGAAGAGAACACCTCTCAGTGAAACTGTACAGGGCAGATGGCAGACCACGTGTATGGCGTCGTGTGGGTGAGCGTTTTGCTGATGTCAACGTTGTGGATCGAATGTCCCATGGTGGCGGTGGGGTTATGGACAACGAACACAGGTGCATATTATTGATGGCATTATGAATGCACAGAGATACCGTGACGAGAACCTGAGGCCCATTGTTGTGCCATTCAACCAAGACCATCACCTCATGTTGCAGCATGATAATGCACGGCCCAATGTTGCAAGGATCTGTACACAATTCATGGAAGCTGAAAACATCCCAGTTCTTACATGGCCAGCACACTCACCGGACATGTCACCCATTGAGCATGTTTTGGGATGCTCTGGATCGGCGTATACAGGTGCATCTCAATAAATTAGAATGTTGTGGAAAAGTTCATTTATTCAGTAATTCAACTCAAATTGTGAAACTCGTGTATTAAATAAATTCAATGCACACAGACTGAAGTAGTTAAGTCTTTGGTTCTTTTAATTGTGAAATGATTTTGGCTCACATTTAACAAAAAAAAAACAATTCACTATCTCAACAAATGAGGAATACTTCATAAGACCAATAAAAAAGAACATTTTTAGTGAATTGTTGGCTTTTTGGAAAGTATGTTCATTTACTGTACATGTACTCAATACTTGGAAGGGGCTCATTTTGCTTTAATTACTGCCTCAATTCGGCGTGGCATGGAGGTGATCAGTTTGTGGCACTGCTGAGGTGGTATGGAAGCCCAGGTTTCTTTGACAGTGGCCTTCAGATCATCTGCATTTTTTGGTCTCTTGTTTCTCACTTTCCTCTGCAACCCCATAGATTCTCTATGGGGTTCAGCTCTGGTGAGTTTGCTGGCCAGTCAAGCACACCACACCATGGTCATTTAACCAACTTTTGGTGCTTTTGGCGGTGTGGGCAGGTGCCAAATCCTGCTGGAAATGAAATCAGCACCTTCAAAAAGCTGGTCAGCAGAAGGAAACATGAAGTGCTCCAAAATTTCTTGGTAAACGGGTGCAGTGACTTTGGTTTTCAAAAAACACATTGGACCAACACCAGCAGATGACATTGCACCCAAATCATCACAGACTGTGGAAACTTAACACTGGACTTCAAGCAACTTGGAGCTATGAGCTTCTCCACCTTCCTCCAGACTCTAGACATTGGTTTCCAAATGAAATAAAAAACTAGCTCTCATCTGAAAAGAGGACTTTGCACAACTGGGCAACAGTCCAGTTCTTCATCTCCTTAGCCCAGGTAAAACGCCTCTAATGTTGTCTGTGGTTCAGGAGTGGCTAAACAAGAGGAATACGACAAATGTAGCCAAATTCCTTGACACGTCTGTGTGTGTGGTGGCTCTTGATGCCTTGACCCCAGCCTCAGTCCATTCCTTGTGAAGTTCACTCAAATTCTTGAATCGATTTTGCTTGACAATACTCATAAGGCTGCGGTTCTCTCAGTTAGTTGTGCATATTTTTCTTCCACACTTCCTTCCACTCAACTTTCTGTTAACAATTCTTGGATACTCTGTGAACAGCCAGCTTCTTTGGAAATTAATGTTTGTGACTTACCCTCCTTGTGAAAGGTGTCAATGACTATCTTCTGGACAACTGTCAGATCAGCAATCTTCCCAATGATTGTGTAGCCTAGTGAACCAAACAGAAACCATTTTGAAGGCTCAGGAAACCTTTGCAGGTGTTTGAGTTGATTAGCTGATTGACATGACACCATATTCTAATTTGTTGAGATAGAAAATTGGAGGGTTTTTGTTAAATGTGAGCAAAAATCATCCCAATTAAAAGAACCAAAGACTTAAAACTACTTAAGTCTGTGTGCATTGAATTTATTTAATACACGAGTTCACAATTTGAGTTGAATTACTGAAAAAAAAAAAAAACTTTTCCACAACATTCTAATTTATCGAGATGCACCTGTACAACAGCGTGTTCCAGTTCCTGCCAATATCCAGCAATTTTGCACAGCCATTGAAGAGGAGTGGACAAACATTCCACAGGCCACAATCAACAAACCTGATCAACTCTACGCGAAGGAGATGTGCTGCACTGCGTGAGGCAAACGGTGGTCACACCAGATACTGACTGATACGGACCTCCCAGGACCCCCCAATACAGTAAAACTGCACATTTTAGAGTGGCCTTTAAAGTGTTGCGTTTATAATTTTGTTCAGTGTAATTTTTAACATTTAATAGGCATAAACTGCTTTAAAAAAATTATTTTAAATAAACTTGATTCAAGTTTGATGTATATACTAATATAGTAATGTTTCTGAGTTATTTTTTGTCTCTAGTAAGTTTATTTTGTGCTTTCATTTTCACAATTTTCTAAATTTCAATTATTCAATTTCACTTCTCTATAAATAAAAAGAAAACAGATAGAATCGAGCTAGTGTCAAGCTAGTGTTAGAGGCCTTTTTTGTTAGTTGTATAATAAATGAAAAGAAAACGGATAGAATTAAAAAAAGAATAGAGAAGCTAGTGTTAGATTCTTTTAAAAGAAAACAAGCAGTTTTTTATAGAATAGAATTGAAGAATAGGATTAGAATAGAGAGTGCTAGAGTTAGAGGGTCAAATAAAGATGGAAGAGATGTGTTTTTAGCCGATTCTTGAAGACTGAGTTGGGCAGGTCATTCCACCAAGATGGAACAGTTAATGAAAAAGTCAGTGAAAGTGATTTTGTGCCTCTTTGGGATGGCACAATAAAGCGACGTTCACTTGCAGAACGCAGGCTTCTAGAGGCACATAACTCTGAAGTAATGAATTTAGGTAAAGGGGTGCAAAGCCAGTGGTGGTCTTGTAGACAAACATTAATCCTTGAATTTTATGCTAATTATTTTTCCACTTTTAATATTTATACTTTTATATGGTACTTATTAATGTTAAAAACAGTTGTGCTATGTAATATTTTTGTGAAAACCGTGATGTATTTTTTTTCAGGATTCTTGAATTGCAATGAATGAAAAAAAATAACAGCATTTATTTGAAATACTGTGTGTGTGTGTGTGTGTGTGTGTGTGTGGGGTTCGTTGTTTTTGGTAACATTGTCAAAGTCTTTGGCACAGTCACTTTGTCAATTTTATGCACCCTGAATGCATAATGAATAAAAGTGACACTAAATGTTTTCGTATTAGTGATTATACTGATTGAAGTGTTAAGTATAATATGACACAGTACCAATTTTTAGTTTGTTTAGAGTTATAACCAAAAGTAATGACTTGAGGTTGAAATGTCATTTTGATCAATTCAGTAAGAACTGGTTCTTAAGAAGAACCACTTGTTTGGAAGTGAAGGCTAGAATACACAACATGACTTTTGGCCTTATTTGCAGTCTGGAGGAGTCAACACTAGTTGACAAAAATCAGTCTGCAGATGTTGGGGAGTCATAGAAAATCACATAGTGGGCACCGACAGCTGATTTTCCCCCTAAACTTTAGGCCATGATTCCATCTAGCTGAAGAATCAGACACATTTGATATTTTGAGCCAATTTTAGAACACATTTTCATTTGTCGTAAGTCTGCTAGAGACCTAGTACAATGTGTATCGATAGGATATGTGCCACGTTATTGATCAAGTATTAAAAAAAAAACATTGGGTCTCATTCACTAATAATTGCACGGATTATTTCTTATTTGTACGTACAGGAGAACTTTTCACCAATATTTATGCGAAATTCACAATAAACACCTTTTAATACAGCCCCAGATTATAGACTTGTCATTAGACAGCTGTACATATGCGTATATCTGTGTTGTTATTCAGAAAACCTCGCACCTCGAGCAATAGCAGCTCTTTCACTGTACATGAAGAAACATATTATAATATATACATTTAATCTTAACTATACATAAAAATTATAATTCATCATTATACGATTATTATATAATTTATCTTTTTGTGAAAACGTTTGAACCGATTTGACGCACCAATTTGTCAGTACACATGTGAATGAGATCTAGTACTCTAATTCTTGAAAAAGAGAGATTCACAGATGTATGTTATATTTAGGTTTTTAATGATTAGATTCATAAATACTTTTTTCACAGTTTTGTGTTGGTAGTCAATCTTTCTCCTATTGCAGTACCGTGTGGAATCAATGATGTTAAGGATTGCAAAACCAATGAATTACATCCCAGTGACTCCAAACACACAGCAGCGTGCCCAGCAAAGAGCTCCACAGTGCATTCCGCTCGTCATGGAGCCAGAGTCGCGTTTCTATAGCAACTCTGTTATTGTGTTGGATTTCCAGTCACTGTATCCATCCATCGTCATTGCCTACAATTACTGTTTCTCCACCTGCCTTGGACGTGTTGAGAATCTTGGAACGTAAGCATGCTTTTGGATTTAGAGTAAAACTACATTAGATCTAGAGTTGTAGCGTATATTAATGCAGTATTTCTATATATGAACAGTATCTGTTTTGTGGTTCATTAGTGTTCATCTCTTCCACTCTCTCACTCTCTCAGGTGTGATGAGTTCAGGTTTGGTTGTACATCTCTCAGAGTCCCTCCTGACCTCCTTTACCAGCTCAGAAATGACATCACCATTTCTCCCAATGGTGTCACATTTGTCAAGGTAGTTCTAAGAATACACTGTCAATTAATCTCTTTCATTTAAATACCTACTTTTATGTGATCCTTAAATGGAATGTGATGAGCCATTTAATTTGGTTGTGAGTAGTTGAAATTGAATATTACTGTACTGTAGCTTGAATCCTTGCTGTGTACTGTATACCTGTACTGCCTACTATTTGTGAAAAATAGCATGTGAAACACAAAAGTGTGACTGTATCAGCTTCTCAAAAATTGTCACAGGTTTATGGATATCGACAAGAACTCAATGACACAAACAACTGACATTTCCTTATGACTTATTGCTGTTATAAAACGGTAGCCACAAGAATATGATAATTAACACCAGGGTTCAATGAATAATTAAAATAATGTAGCTAATATCATTGTTGATGTTTCTTCTGCTTTTGGTTACCAAGCAGCATGAAGGTCATTCTATGAACAGAAATTGATATAATGCAGTGATATAAACTTCAACAGATGTGCATTCACATTCGATTTGCCTTTTTTTGTTGTTGCTTTGAACACATTTCATCAAGCCAGATTTTAGAGCAAAAACTGTAAATTTTACAATAATATCTTTTATACAATGCCTGTGTCCAAGTCAGCTCAACTCAAAGTCTCTGTGTTCAGTCATCAGTGCGGAAGGGTGTCCTGCCAAGTATGCTGGAGGAGATCTTGAAGACGAGGATCATGGTGAAGCAGTCCATGAAGGCGTACAAACATGACAAAGCTCTATTACGCCTGCTGGATGCCAGGCAGCTTGGCCTTAAACTTATTGCTAATGTCACATTTGGTTACACTTCTGCCAACTTCTCAGGACGTATGCCCAGCGTTGAGGTACATACTCTAACTTTACATTTTAAATCAGTGGTTCTAAACGGAATGGTTGCAACCCAGAAATGAGCCGCATTAAATATTTGATCACAGGCAGAAAGAAAAAACAACTAACCATGTAACTAGTAATTGTTATGATGGCAAAATAAATAGCCTTATCGCCTTTTAAAAAGTTTTTATTTAAAATTTGCTTTTGGCCAGTAGGTTTTTGGCTGCTAAATTCAAGAAACTTTTACAGACTGAACACTAGTTAATAGTGAATAGTGTTCCCTAATCTAAAGTGTAGCTGATTTTGGTTTTTGAATGCTTATGTATGATAAATAATTTTAGGTATACCCTTGATGTTTGACTGGAAGGGCCAGTCTTTCTAAATTGGTATGCAGCAGTGTTGTATGCACAGTTTGCTATTGACTAAATATATAATTTAAAACCATGTCTTTACTTTAAGACCCAGATTTTACATTGAACATCAAATGGTGACCTAATGCAGTTTGTGTGTATGATTACTATGTTGCCAAAGAAACCAGAGAACATATTCTGTCTCTCTCCTCACACACCAGGTAGGTGACAGCATTGTGCACAAGGCCCGAGAGACTTTGGAGAGAGCCATAAAGATGGTCAATGACACAAAGAAGTGGGGAGCACGTGTTGTCTACGGAGATACAGACAGGTAGAGAAATAAAAACTATGAATTAGTTCATTTCAATGTAGATGTGATGTTGACCAAGCAGGTGTTTTTTAAGTATTAAATTTATTTTATTAGTTAATTTCCTCCACTTTGACTCATTCAGTCTGATTTACAGACCTTTTTCTTACATGATAGGTAAGCATTATAATATTACTAGATGAATTAGCCAAGAATAGTGCTGTTGAGGCACTGCCTCCCTATGAAACTTTTTTCATTGTTGTGGTGGGCCAAATGCAGTTCAGTTTTAAAATTGATGCTGCCTTCTGATTGATTTTTATGAAATTCGTGCTCTGTCTGGTATGTGAGAGTGTTCCCTAAAAACTCAGTGTCAAGTTAATAAAACAGTGTTCATAAATAAATAGACACTATTAACATAAACATCAAAATGTTCTCATTGGCTGTTTTGTTGTGCAGTTGTTTTGTGTTCAGTTTGAACAGACAAATTGCTTGTCAGTGGAAATTTGTTGTTTTGTGCCTACTTAGTACACTGTTATACTGTCTCTGATACCTGTCCGTTTCTCTTTTTTAGTATGTTTGTGTTGTTGAAAGGAGCAACCAAGGAACAGGCATTTAAGATTGGTAATGAAATTGCAGAGGCTGTCACTGCTACCAACCCTAAACCTGTCAAATTGAAGTTTGAGAAGGTTTGTGAAGTGGTTTGTGTCTATAAGTGTACTCTGTTTTTGTTTTGAAGGGGAGCTCTTTTAAGCCATATGATTGCAGTATTCCAATTTTGTGACTGCGTTCTTGTGTGTTTGGGTAGGTGTACCTCCCATGCGTGTTACAGACAAAGAAGCGTTATGTTGGATACATGTATGAGAGCTTGGATCAGAAAAACCCAGTCTTTGACGCCAAAGGCATTGAAACTGTACGTCGTGATGGCTGCCCTGCTGTTGCCAAGGTAACTAGCATTCCAAAATTATAATTTCCTTTTTGCCCAATCACTTGATAAATCCTGCTCCACCTGTCATTCACATTGCAGTTGTAATGCAGTGTTTCTCAGCCAGGGGGCAGTTGAGGTTAATGAAGGGAATTCTATTATGTTAGATTCTGGAGCGATCTCTGAAGCTGCTTTTTGAGTCACGTGACATCAGCCAGGTGAAGCAGTATGTGCAGCGGCAGTGTGCGAAGGTGCTAGAGGCCAAAGCCAGCATGCAGGACCTCATTTTTGCCAAAGAGTACCGTGGCAGTGGATCGTACCGACCAGGGGCCTGTGTCCCTGCTCTGGAACTCACCAGGTGAGTAAGTGTGTGTTTGAAAAGGTGGGTCAGTGCCAAGTATGGATGTCATCTGAGATTAAAACTGAGATATTAAGAGAGATTTACAGGTTATGGAAGACAGTTATGGAAGCACTTATGTTTATTATTATGGGAAGAAGTTGTGTTGTAATTGAGGTAAAGTGCGCATCTGTCATTTAGATTCTGAGCATTTCTACACTTTATTCAAGAGAAAGTTTTCATCCAATAACTACACTGTATTATGTATGAGATTACAGCTGAATATTTAGATGAAATGCTCATTTTGGCACTGTTCGTTTACCTCTGTAATCTTTTTAACACTGTTGTCAGAGACATAGGTAGTGTGTTTTTTTTTGCATTCCCCAGAAATGCGGTCAGAACTAGAGTTTAGTTTGCCTTTGCCTACCAACACATAGGGAAAATATGTCTGTAACAAGCATTAATATGTAAACACAAGTGGAGTACATATGAGAGCACAGCACACCTTGATGAGGTTAGCATCACTCGAGCCGGTTTTAAGTGCTCCAAGCAATAAGCAGAAACAAGTTTTCCATTGTTATCTTACTCAAATTGACAAAGCAATAATGAAAATTAATAATTTTAAAAAGAATGGACAAAATCTTTCTTTGTCTTTATCATCCCTACATAAGTGTGTTAAGTGAGAGGGGAAATCACATTGGCGTACTAAAAGTAGCATTTTTATTATTACATTCAGAAGTAATGCAAAATAGTGGTAAATAAAATCTACCATTTAGAAAGATTCTAAACAATGTAAACATAGTACCCCTCACTGCTAAAAAAAATCTTTCAAATGTAACATTATTCAGAACAAGAATGACATTTTTTGTTTATAAAAAATATTTAAAAGCATATATGTTATTTTATTATATATTTATGGTTGTATTTATTAGAAAACAACATTTATTATAAACGCCAAGCCTAAATGAAGCTAAATGCTACCAGTGTGTAATGTGTTATGCAGGTAAACTTAACATACCTTACCTTGCCTTACAAGCAAAAACTGTGTTAAAGTTGAAAGTGAGGAGAGATAAATCCCATGAATAAAACATTTTGCACAATTTACTTGATGGGTACGTTGCAGGATATTTACAGAATTTGAAAAACATAAACAAATTAATATATAATATAATTGATTTCTGTTAGTTTGACAGGTAAAAATATATATAATCTATCTAAATGTAAAAAAATATATAATATACAGCATTTTTCCACTTCACCACATTAAAGTATAGGGAAACGGGGGGGATTTGGGAAAAGAAATGAGATTTCATGTGTATAATTAATTACTCATGGTCATGGAGTATTGTTAAAATCATGGATTGTTGAAATTTGTTGAAATTTGATATACTGTAATTCTATAATTTAGAAATCTAATACATTAGCGAGCCACCCAAATGACTGCTCAGCTGGAAAACATATACAGTATATCTGATGAATCTTTTATATGATGGGTTTGGTTGAGTTAAGTGCTTAGTTTACAGGTGTTTATTCACTAATTTTATTGTTTCAATATAAAACTTGGAATGATTTGTATGTATCAGTACTTTTTGAACATTTCCAGCACATAATAATAATACTGATAACCTTGATCATTTTGGTCACTGTAATTGTGAAATGAAATTTCATCTCAACAGTACACAGCATAAATGAGTATATCCCCTCTGAACATAGATATATTTCTGTTTATCACTTTTAAAATTCATGGAAAGATGACAGTATTATATAATTTAAACATATACTTAATAAAAAGTATAGAAAATGCCACCCCATCTGTAAAATAAATAAATTAGGCATTTTTGCTTACATGAAGGGTTGCAAAAAGGAATACACTTTTTTTTGTATCTCCAACCATTAAATTCAACCATTGTGTAATGTTCTAGAATGTAGTATGTCCATAACTTAATGCCAAGAAAAGTCAGAGAAGCATTCTTTGAGTTGCACAAGTTCAAGTTCAAATTGTCACATCTATCCTGTTTAACTCGTATAAGAGTCACTGTCATGTTGAAAAAGTGCCTAATAATGGGGAATGAGGAGAGGGTAGCATCTTCTGTTCAGTAGGGGTTGCACGACTACTGATTTCCGCTAGTTGATTTCTTATTTAAAAAATACTCGAGTTACTCGACTACTCGTGGTTCATGCTACTGTAAATGAAAAGACATGAAATAGTTCTTATCAATAAACGCTTATTAATTCATAACCTATTGCAACAATTACATATGTAAATGGTCAAACCTTTATAATTATGACATTACATATTTTAATTTTTTTAATCTGTAACAATCACAAAATTATTCATATCTGCATTTGGATAAAACCAGGTGGAACGTCGTACACTAAAAAATGCTGGGTTGTTTCAACCCAACTTTGGGTCAAATATGGACTAACCCAAATTTTGGGTTAAAATTTTAATGTAAAAATTTAACCCAACGTTAAGTTTTTAACCCAATTTTAACCCAACAATATTGTACATTTACTTGATAAGAACGTTATGACTTTCTTTTTTTTCATAGTTATCACTGAACAAGTATGCCGTGTTAAACTAAAATAATTATTAATTTCTAAAAATATGTTTATCATGCAAGCAGAGAGATGTCATGACAAACGTTTAGTGATCATTTGAACACGACCGAATTAATTAAATGCGCACATTTTCATTACGCAGTAAGTGAGTCTTTTTTGAACTTCACTAAACAAATGTGCATGTGCATGTGCCACGCAAACCAGCAAAAGATAAAGATGCAAACATGTAGACCTAGTAGAAAATGTATCTGTATCCAAGTTGATTATTAGCCTACTCTTGAGAGAAAGCTGGTTTGGTTTTTGAGAGACTGAGACGCGCAACGCGGCTGTTTGATTGGCGAGCGCGCTGTGCTTATTCCATTCATTCGTATCATATCGTAGCCTAAGGTTTAAATCATTGCCTTTTAAATATATACAAATAATAGAACGTGTATGATGTATTATTATAGGTGATATTACTCTTGCCAAGCTCTGACTTCTGAGAGATGCACGGAGAGGTAACAGCAATGCGGTTTTTGATTTGTGCTATTTTCATTCATAAAGTTTACATTCATTCACTTCACACTCTATTGCGTGACTTCAGAGGTCTGTGTATAATATTGCGCTGATCCCCTGGCTCAACTGTTATCTAGCAAACACCAGACTGTGCCAGCCCCAGCCGAATATTATATATTCAGCAGAATTATTCCTTGTCCGTTATTCGTTTTTGAAGCCATTATCCGTGCCATTCCGAATAAGGTATTCGGCTTCGGGCACACCCCTAATTATTACATTACATATTTTAATTTTACATGCAACATAGATAAAGTCATAGAAAGTAACAGCTACACGCAATATTGTAATCCTAAAATTCACGTCGTACTTGCAAACTCTGTGCATGCATTATGGTTAATGCATGATTGAGTAGTCGATTGTTTCCGACAGCGCAGACTAGTGGTTGATGTAGTCGACTACTCAACAAGTCTATGCAAGCCCAACTGTTCAGTTACACATTTAGTATGAGTGTCTTTTACAGATTGAGTCATTGGGCTGATTTGTGCCAAAATGCGACAAGCCTTATTATTCTTTACTAAAATTTGCTGAGATTAAGCTATACAAAAAAGACCGTAACGGTTTAATAAATTTAGTTTTTTTGGGGGGGTTAAATTATTAAATAAACAGAGCAGTTCATTGGTTCACCCATGATTCCTACTTCAGTTTTCGGTTTTACAGTGCTTTATTGGAATGACCAACATTTTTACATTTGTATTGCCAAAGCATATAAGCATTTGCAGCGTTGCAGTAGAACTTAGCTCCTTAGTAGCTCAGTAGCTCCTTTCGTAGCCTTCACTAGAATTCTATTGGCCTGTGCTGTAGTCACCCTGTATAGGCAGGAAAAGCCACAGAGAAAGTCAAACACATTGTCACAATGACAGCACAAATCAAATGAATACCTGCCTTTAATCACGTTCATTTGCTCTTACAATAGTCATCTGCAAAATGAATTTCAGGCTTAGTCAAATATTTTTGCAGGAGTAAATTAATTCATTTTGCATTGACACTGCTCTAGATTTCTGCATGCAAATTGAGGAACCCCCCCACATTACATAATAATCCAGGGAAACTTGCAGAAAATGACAGTGTGTGCTCTGTAGCTAATTAGTGCAGACATTTTTACTGAGTGATATCAGGTTTGCACATTTGAATATGTGTGTGTTTTTCCAGACAGAGCTCAGTTTATTGTCTGTATGCTGCAGGACTGCCTTACTGTACCTTAGGCTGCTGCCAGGCAAAACACACCCATTAACAGATGCTGAAATTAGATCTGAGCCATAGTTGAGGGGGAATTCTGTCTTCTGTTAATATTGCTGCTGTTTATGTGTTCTGATTGCAGGCTGAATCTAAATGCTTTAAATTATAGAAAAGTTGCTGTCCAAGATTTAAAAAAATTATTTTTTTTTTGCTTTTGCTTTTTTTTTTTCTGTCTGTCTCTCAGGCGTATGATGGCGTATGATCGACGTTTAGAGCCACGCGTGGGTGAGCGTGTACCGTATGTTATTGTGTACGGGATGCCAGGAGTGCCGCTCATACAGCTGGTTAGACGTCCTGTAGAGGTACTGCAGGACCCCAGTCTACGCCTCAATGCAACCTACTACATCACCAAGCAGATCTTGCCACCACTCGCACGAATTTTCAACCTGATTGGAGTAGATGTGTTCAGCTGGTACCACGAGTTGCCGAGGGTTAGTCATTTTGTATTTTAGCATATGCAAAATATACTGAACAAAATTATAAATGCAACACTTTTGTTTTTGCCCCCATTTTTCATGAGCTGAACTCAAAGATCTAAGACTTTTTCTATGTACACAAAAGGCCTATTTCTCTCAAATATTGTTCACAAATCTGTCTAAATCTGTGTTAGTGAGCACTTCTCCTTTGCCGAGATAATCCATCCACCTCACAGGTGTGGCATATCAAGATGCTGATTAGACAGCATGATTATTGCACAGGTGTGCCTTAGGCTGGCCACAATAAAAGGCCACTCTAAAATGTGCAATTTTATCACACAGCACAATGCCACAGACATCGCAAGTTTTGAGGGAGCGTGCAATTTTTATTGTGGCCAGCCTAAGGCACCCCTGTGCAATAATCATGCTGTCTAATTCGCATCTTGGATATGCCACACCGTGAGGTGGAGGATTATCTCGGCAAAGGAGAAGTGCTCATTAATACAGATTTAGACAGATTTGTGAAAATTTTTTGAGAGAAATAGGCCTTTTGTGTACATAGAAGAAGTCTTAGATCTTTGAGTTCAGCTCATGAAAAATGGGGGCAAAAACAAAAGTGTTGCGTTTATAATTTTGTTCAGTGTATAAACTATTAAGCTTGAAATTGAAACACATGCAACTTAAATGGGGGTATCTACACTAGTTACTTGATCTTTCATTTCTGAATTATACTAGCTAGTATTGATATAAAGGCACCGTCTGGTGGTAGGTAGGACTGCAAATGTGTAATGTTTTACATATTAAAATACTTTCACCTGTCCCAGTTTCATATGCAGCGATAACTGTAAGTAAACCAGTAATAGGTTAACTCTCCTGAAGAGTAAAAACTGTTGTTTTCTGGTTCTCAAATATTGCTTGAGCCAATGTTGCTCTGTTGAGCTGGTCTGGATGCTCAAACAGAATGGCATGAATTTTGCATTAGGATATTCAGACGAGTTCCCGTTCCTGGTGTAATGTCTGTGCCCTGTTGATTTTTAAAAAATAATGACTGATTTCCCAAATACTGCAGTTTGCTAAGGACAAACTGGTAGCGTCACAGCAATAATGGCTCAAACAAATGGCATTTGTTTGGTGTGTCAGGCTGGTAACAATGTTCTAACTAATAGAGTGCAGAGAAGAACCACAGTGTTTGCACAATGTATTTATTTGTTGGGTACGGTGGCAGAGAAGTGCAAAACAAATCACAATTCTGAAAACAAAATAACAAATTACAAACGCAAATGCAAGTCTAAAAAACAAAATAACAATTCAGAAAGCACAACAACAATTCAGAAAACATTATAAAAAATCAGAAAACACAATGACAAATTCAAAAAAAAAAAAAATTAACAAGTCAGAAAACACAACGACAAATCCGAAAACAAAATTAACAAGTCAGAAAACACAACGAAAAATCAGACAAACAAACCGGAAGAGGTAGGTATAGTTTGAGACGGCACCATTGGTTTGGGATTACTCACCACTGACTGGACGAGACATCTGTCAATCAACGTATACAGGTAGAACCAGCCGAAGAACAGCAGAGTCGTGGTAGAAAGTTCGGAGATGGTGATAATACATTGTTAAAAGTGGCTGTAAAATATCAGCGCCAGTGGCGCAGATGGATAAGCAAATGTCGTTGACTTTTTGATGCGATCGACCCGGGTTCAAAATCCACCTTTTACCGAACTTTTTTTCTCCCTTTTCAAATCTCATATCACATCGTAAAGGCAATTATTTCAATAAAAATTAAGGAAATAATCAAAAAAGTTGAAAATTAAGTATCGGGTAGGGTTAGGTGTAGGGAGGGCTTTTGACCCAATAAGGTGGCATCCATTTAATAATTAAAATTATAATTTACAGTCAATACATTAATATTGCGTACTGTTTTATAATGTACTACAACACTGAGTTGCAGATAATTGCCACTATTTGCAACAAATAGTATACTTGATAGTAGAAATCCTGCAATTTTAACATAGTGTAAATAGGTATTTGCACATAGCAGGATTTTTAGCAATAGCTTCGTTCCAATTATTTTCACTTAGTGAAATAGAATCCATGCTAATAAGAGATTTGAAAAGGCGAGGGGAAAAAAGTCGGGCACAAAAGGCGGGAGCGCACGCCGGGTTAAAAGTTAATTTTTTTCCTCATTAATGTCCACACAGCACCCCATATTGACAGAAAAACACAGAATTGTGACATTTTGCAGATTTATAAAAAAAGAAAAACATGAAATATCACATGGTCCTAAGTATTAAGACCCTTTGCTCAGTATTTAGTAGAAGCACTTTTGATCTAATACAGCCATGAGTCTTTGTGGGAAAGATGCAACAAGTTTTTCACACCTTGATTTGGGGATCCTCTACCATTCCTCCTTACAGATCCTCTCCAGTTCTGTCAGGTTAAATGGTAAACGTTGGTGGACAGCCATTATTAGGTCTCTCAAGAGATGCTCAATTGGGTTTAAGTCAGGGCTCTGGCTGGGCCATTCAAGAACAGTCACAGAGTTGTTGTGAAGCCACTCCTTCATTATTTTAGCTGTGTGCTTAGGGTCATTGTCTTGTTGGAAAAGAACCTTCGGCCCAGTCTGAGGTCCTGAAGATCTGGAGAAGGTTTTCCAGGATATCCCTGTACTTGGCCGCATTCATTCATCTTTCCCTCGATTGCAACCTGTCGTCCTGTCTCTGCAGCTGAAAACACCCCCACAGCATGATGCTGCCACCACCATGCTTCACTGTTGGACTGTATTGGACAGGTGATGAGCAGGTTTTCTCCACACATACCGCTTAGAATTAAGGCCAAAAAGTTCTATCTTGGTCTCATCAGACCAGAGAATCTTATTTCTCACCATCTTGGAGTCCTTCAGGTGTTTTTTAGCAAACTCCATGTGGGCTCAGTGTCTTGCACTGAGGAGAGGCTTCCATCAGGCCACTCTGCCATAAAGCCCCAACTAGTGGAGGGCTGCAGTGATGGTTAACTTTCTACAACTTTCTCCCATCTCCCGACTGCATCTATGGAGCTCAGCCACAGTGATCTTTGGGTTCTTCTTTACCCCTCTCACCAAGGATCTTCTCCCCCGATAGCTCAGTTTGGCCAGACGGCCAGCTATAGGAAGGGTTCTGGTCATCCCAAACGTTTTCCATTTAAGGATTATGGAGGCCACTGTGCTCTTAGGAACCTTAAGTGCAGCAGAAATTTTTTTGTAACCTTGGCCAGATCTGTGCCTTGCCACAATTCTGTCTCTGAGCTCTTCAGGCAGTTCCTTTGACCTCGTGATTCTAATTTGCTCTGACATGCACTGTGAGCTGTAAGGTTTTACATAGACAGGTGTGTGGCTTTCCCATTCAAGTCCAATCAGTATAATCAAACACAGCTGGACTCAAATGAAGGTGTAGAACCATCTCAAGGATGATCAGCAGAAATGGACAGCACCTGAGTTAAATAAATAAGTGTCACAGCAAAGGGTCTGAATACTAGGGACCATGTATATTTCAGTTTTTCTTTTTTAATAAATCTTCAAAAATTTCAACAATTCTGTGTTTTCTGTCAATATGGGGTGATGGGTGTACATTAATGAGGGAAAAAAAAAATAACTTAAATGATTTCAGCAAATGGCTGCAATATAACAAAGAGTTGTGAAAAATTTAAGGGGTTCTGAATACTTTCCGTACCCACTGTAAATATGCACATGCATCAGCATGGCGCCGCAAATGGCAGCAAGGACGCTGAGCTCCGCAGTTCTTCTATTGTTTTTGTTTGCTTGTTCTGTGTTTAGTCATTCTTCTTCTATAAGTTTTACAAGAGACGAACTCCTTAACATTAAGCAACACATCCAATATTTTTCCAGTTTTTGATTATTCAGACGTTTTGTTGGACATTCTAATCGGAAGTACAGCGGTGTTGTTCAAACGCGCGTGCAGACGCAGAAGAGGGAAACGCGCCGGCGCCATAGTGAAGCTCCGCGCACGCGGCTTTCGAACTGCGCTCCCAAGCATTCATCTCACGAATGTCCATTCCCTTCCTAACAAAACAGATGAACTTCTTCTCCTCACCCGCACCAAACAAGGACTTTTCAAACTCTGCTGCAATGTGCTTCACTGAAACCTGGCTGAGTAAAGCCATTCCGGACAACGCGTTTCATCTGCCGGGCTACCAGCTGTTCAGAGCGAATCGCGTTGCGGAGTTAACGGGGAAAACCAGAGGTGGTGGATTGTGTTTCTACATCAACGAAAGTTGGTGTTCAGATGTAACAACGCTGAAAAAGGTATGCTGTCCTAATTTAGAGGCACTCATAAACTGTAAACCTTTCTACTCGAAGGAGTTTTCCTCTTTCATTCTCGTGAACGTGTTCGTGCCTCCGGATGCGTGCGTGAGCGCCGCAATGCAGCAGCTGGCCGAACAAATAACTGAAATAGAGCAAAGTTACCCAGACTCTATTTTAATCATTCTAGGAGATTTTAACAAATCAAATGTCTCCCGTGAACTGCCAAAATACAAGCAACACATTACGTGTCCCACCAGAGACAGCACTATTTTGGATCACTGTTACACAGCAATAAAGGATGCATATCACTCTGTCCCACGAGCAGCTTTGGGGCTCTCTGATCACTGTTTGGTTCATCTTATACCGACCTACAGGCAGAAACTGAAATCAGCTAAACCTGTATTAAGGACTGTAAAAAGATGGACTAATGAAGCAGAGCAGGATTTACAAGCTTGTTTTGACCTCACTGATTGGAGCGTCTTTGAAGCTGCTGCCAACGATCTGGACAAGCTCACAGAGACTGTAACTTCATATATCAGGTTCTGTGAAGATATGTGCATTCCTACCAGGACATTCTTATCATTTAATAATGATAAACCGTGGTTTACTGGGAAACTCAAACAGCTTCGTCACGCCAAAGAGGATGCTTACAGAAGTGGGGATAAAAAATCAAAAATCTAATTCTTCTATCTTGTATAACCAGGCCAGGAACAGACTAACAAAGGAGATCAGAGTGGCTAAAAAAAACTACTCAGAAAAGCTGAGAAAAGAGCTTTCAGCAAACGATCCAGCGTCAGTATGGACTGGTCTGAGGAACATCACCATGTACAAAACACCACCCCCACAGTCTGTGGAGAATCAAAAACTGGCTGACGATCTGAATGTGTTTTACAGCAGATTTGAAAAGGATCGTCTACCACCCCCATCCGCTCTGATCTGCACTTCCCACCTTCACCTACCACCCCTGCAACCACCCTCCCTCCCTCCCCCACCATTCAACCTTTGTTTAAGGTCTGTGTAGAGGATGTGAACCAGGTCTTCAGAAAGCAGAAATCTAGAAAAGCTTCTGGACCAGATGGTGTTTCAAAAACCTTGGGGGGGGGGGGGGGCCTGTTCTAAAAAGTCTGCGCTGACCAACTGGACCCCATCTTCACACAGATCTTCAACAGATCATTGGAGCTGTGTGAAGCTCCCTGCTGCTTTAAACGTTCCACCATCATTCCGATCCCCAAAAAGCCCAAAATCACTGGACATAACGACTACAGACCTGTCGCTCTCACAACTGTGGTCATGAAGTCACTTGAGAGAATGGTGCTGGCCCACCTGTAGGACATCACTGGACCCTTGCTGGATACTCTTCAGTTTGCCTACAGAGCAAACAGGTCTGTGGATGATGCAGTCAACATGGGACTGCATTACATCCTGCAACACCTCGACAGACCTGGGAATTACGCAAGGATCCTATTTGTGGACTTCAGTTCGGCCTTCAATACCATCATACCTGACCTTCTCTCAGACAAACTCGCCCAGCTCTCCGTGCCCCCCTCCATCTGTCAGTGGATCAACAGCTTCATGACAGAAAGACAGCAGCTAGTGAGGCTGGGAAAAAACACATCCAACACCTGCACCATCAGCACTGATGCTCCCCAGGGTTGCGTTCTCTCCCCACTGCTCTTCTCTCTCTACACGAATGACTGCACCCCTAAAAACCCCTCTGTCAAGCTCCTGAAGTTCGCAGACGACACTACAGTCATCGGCCTGATCAAGGATGGAGACGAGTCTGCTTACAGACAGGAGGTTAAAGAGCTGGCTGTCTGGTGCAGTCTTAAAAACCTGGAGCTCAACACGCTCAAAACAATGGAGATGATAGTGGACTTCAGGAGAAAACCCCCTGCACTCCCCCCACTCACCATCATGGACAGCAATGTGACTGCAGTGGAGTCATTCAGGTTCCTGGGCAACACAATCTCTCAGGACCTAAAGTGGGACAATCACATTGACTCCATTGTAAAAAAAGGCCCAGCAGAGGGTGTACTTCCTTCGCCAGCTGAGGAAGTTAAACCTGCCACATGAGCTGCTGAAACAGTTCTACTCTGCTATCATTGAGTCTGTCCTGTGTTCATCCATAACTGTCTGGTTTGGTTCAGCAACCAAATCAGACATCAAGAGACTACAACGGACAGTCAGGACTGCTGAGAGGATTATTGGTGCCCCTCTGCCCAGCCTCCAAGATCTTTACATCTCCAGAGTGAGGAAAAGGGCTAAAAAAATCACCTTGGACCCCTCACACCCAGCACACTCTCTCTTCGAACTGTTGCCTTCTGGTCGGCGCTACAGAGCACTGACCACCAGAACAGCAAGGCACAAGAAATTTTTTTTCCCACAGGCTATACTCAGTCTAAACAAATAAGCTTTCAAAATTATACAACTAACAAAGTATATTTATATTAAACTGCACACTTTATAAATAACATATCTGCACACTTATATCATATCTGTACATTTATCTAAACAATTACATTTTTTCCTATACTTCTATTTCTGTATATAGTACATTATTCAATTTTTTTTTTTTTATTATATTAGTTTTATATTACATCCCTACTGTGTTATTCCTATGTATGTCTGCACTATGTACTTTCTTCTGCACTGGAAGCTACTGTCTTCAAGTCAAATTCCTTGTGTGTGTAACCATACTTGGTAATAAAGCTCTTCTGGTTCTTATTCTAAATAGACACCCCGTATTTTTTATTCCATAGTAAGGGCAATTCATACAATACATTTAAACTGAGCTACTTTAATACCATCTCCGAACTTTCTACCACGACAGCTGTTCTTCGGCTGGTTCTTCCTGTATACGTTGATCGAGAGATGTCTCGTCCAGTCAGCGGTGTGTAATCCCAAACCAATGGCGCGGTCTAAAACTATACCTACCGCTTCCGGTTTGTCTGATTTGTCGTTGTCTTTTCTGATTTATTTTATTTTCAAATTTGTCATTGTGTTTTCTGACTTGTTATGGTGTTTTCTGAAGTGTTCTTTGTTTTTTAGACTGGCATTTGCGTTGTAATTTGTTATTTTGTTTTCAGAATTGTGATTTGTTTTGCACTTCTCGGTCACCGTAGTTGGGAATGAAATTCAATCATATAGTTAACTTGGCATATACAAATTTGAGAAGGTATTTTAACATTCAAAAAAATGTATGCTTTACCTTTTAAAAAGCACAGTTAAATAAAATACATTTCCAGTGAAAGTCTGTGGTGTTATTCACTGCATAGGTACAGAAGGCGTGGAGCTCTGTGAATGGAGCGGGTGAGGAGGGCACAAGAAAAGGCACCATCTCTCAGTACTTTACAACACTGCATTGCCCGGTTTGTGATGAGCTGACACAGCTAGGAGTGTGTGAAGGTTGTCGGGCTGAACCCCAACGTGTTGCTGTCCACCTACACCAAGACTTGCGGCTTTGGGAAAGCCAGCAAGACCAGCTCCTAAAGGTAAGAGGTCATGTTGTCTGAGTCTTAGAAGGCCATAAAATGCCATAGTTTGTTCAATGATCGTTTGATTCCTTTATTCCAATACATTCTTTGTAGCGACCAGTGTATGTGTTGCTTCAAGAAAGCAATTAACAAGAAATAATTTAGTCATTCATTCATTTATACTGACTATTAATCATTTTATTACATTTTATCATATAATCATTTATAATACATTTAAACAGATTATTTCAATCATTGATCATTAAATTATAATATTTTATTTTTCCATTGTTTCCAAAGTCTGAGCATTGAAACATGCAAATGAGATTATTCAATACGGTTAATGTCAATACTCTAATGTCTGTTAATAACTTTGCAAATTTTGTAAATCATTATTACTTTGTCTCCAGGGGCCTGTTCTTCGTATGTGGATTACTTAGTTAGCTTTGTTTTATTGTTGACGATTTGACATGATCCAGGATAGTTAAGTTTTTTTGAAGCTCATCCTGGAGTTGCTGTCATGGCAACAACTGAGCTCAAACCTAGGGTGTGTTTCCCAAAACCATCATTGGCTAACTATATGGTCGTTAGTTCCATTGAACTCTATTAGTAACGACGGAACTTGCGACCATAGTGCTTTGGGAAAGATTAAACCTGCTCGGGAGCAGTTTATTTCATGTAAACAGGGTTAGATTGTATGATTTTAAGTGAAGATGATACTGAAAGTCTGTCCCAGTCGCTGCTATTTTCTTACAAGTGTACCATATTAAACCAGGAAAAATTACAGTTTTTTTTATAATTTCGAAAATAATTAAAATGGTGTAATCTATAATAGTAGAGAAATGTATGAGAGATTCATTAAGGAATAATTACCTTATAGTTTTATTGCAGTCATACACCCATTACGTAGTTGGTCTCAGCCATGCATTAATTTGAACAGTGTGCATGTGGCTTTGATGCATCGCAGGGGATGCAGGCCATTTCTCAAATCTCGAAATGCTTTTATGATGCACAATTAATTTAAACAGTCAGTTATGACTTATGGATTAAGAAACTTTAATTAATGCTGTCACACATAACATCCACTTCAAAATTACATAAATTGCTAATTAAAATAATCTTGAGATTAAAGGGTTAGTTCACCCTTTCAAAAATGAAAATTAGGCTGTGTTTTACTCACCCCCGAAGCATCCTAGGTGTGTATGACTTTCTTCTTTCAGACGAATACAATCTGAGTTATATTAAAAAAAAAAATTGTGCTGGCTATTCCAAGCTCTATCATTGCAGTCAGCGGGTGTTGCAGTGCTTCAGTCCAAAAGAAGTGAAATAAAACGCACCCATCCCATAAAATAAAAAATAAATAAATAAAAAAGTATCTCACATGGCTCCGGGGGGGGGTGAACAAAGGCATCCTGTACGGAATATATGTGTTTTTGTAAGAAAAATATCCAAATTACAAACGTAATAATCACTTTAATGTAGCTTGCGCTAACAGTTGTACACGGAAGCAGCTCCGGGAGGATGACGTATGAGTTCAGCGTTGCGAATGCGTTGGTGAGTCTAGTGAAAACCAACGTTTGTTAACAGGAAAAAAGGAAGCAAAGTTTCCTTACTTTAACAAAGGAAAAACCAGTCTCCTCTTGGCTTATATCGAAATCCTCCGACATTCTTCTTTACAAATCTCGTTTTGTACTTCTAATTAGTGACCGTTGTTGTGTTTTGATCTCTCCCCTGCGCTTCCGCATGCGTCACTTACTATGGCCGCACATGCGCAACGCTGACCTCATATGTCATCAGCCTGGAGCTGCTTCCGTTTACAACTGTTGGCGCAAGCTAGATTAAATTGATTATGTTTTAAATATGGTTATTTTTCTTACAAAAAAGCATCGATTCGCTACAGAAAGCCTTTATTCACCCACCCCCCACGGAGCCGTGGGGACAATGTTTTGTTTATGGATGGGCACTTTTATTGAATGATTTTGGACTTGAAGCACTGCAACCCTACTGACTCAATGATAGAGCTGGAATAGCTAGGCAAATGTTTTTATGTAAACTAAGACCTGGATAGTCGAAGACATACACCCTAGGATGGCTAGGGGGTGAGTAAACACAGCTTATATTTTCATTTTGGGTGGACAAAAAAAAAAAAAAAAAAAAAAAAAAAAGCCTGAACGACTATTAGAAATGGTGAAAAATAAATGGTTACACATTTTATTATAACTTATTTTGCCTGCCTGACTGTTTCTTTGATCTTTATTAAATGATGCGATTACGTTGCTGTCTTGCCTCCAGCCAAGTACTTGCTTTGTTGATTATGGTTTCAAGAATCGATATATCTGCCCTTTACGATTAACATGTCACGACCGGCTCAAAGCCGTAACAAATGAAAGGAGGACATGCGGTTGGTAAGGTTGCAACAAATTATTTATTAACAAAAGAAAGGAAAAAGAACTGCCATTTCTGTTTGACACAGATGTTATAGTCAGACAGAACAAGTCTCACAACTCATAACAAAATCCAAATAAACATTCAAACACAAAGCAACCAGGAGCAAACCAGGCCACCCTCACACCAACAAAACCACGACTCTTATAGCAGAAAGAACAGGTGGACATCGTTCTCTTGATGAGTCTCCTAGACACACCCACTGGCCGGCCGTAGCAGGAGACTCATCACACACTCCCCTCCCCCCCCAAAAAGAGCACACACACACACACACAAAATCCAAACAGTCCAAGTGGCAAACTTGATTCAGCTAGCAAATGTTCCTCAGCGTTTTCAACTCCGCAACTCCTTCCAGCAACCTTGGTGCCTAGGAAGCAAAAGTAAGGAAGGGAAAAGAGAGTATAAGTGTTGTAGAACTCGTATTTTCTATGCGAATACGAGACAAGGCATCAGCGGTTACATTTTCTGAGCCTTTAATATGGTGTATATCCAACAGGTAACCCTGTAAAAACACACCATCTCATTAGCCTTTGGTTGGGGTTTTGTAAAGAGTGCAGAAAAATTAAAGGATTGTGATCCGTGTAGACCACTAGAGGTCCCTCCGATGATCCCACATACACCTCAAAGTGCTGTAAAGCCCAAATTAAAGCGAGAGCCTCCTTCTCTATCACAGAATTATTAAGCTGGTACTTATTACACTTTCTAGAGAAGAACCCAATTGGGTGATCAATGCCATCCTCAGACCTCTGCAGTAAAACGGCCCCAACACCCACATTACTGGCATCCACCTGCAATTGGAAAGACTGATCAAATCTTGGAGCTGCCAAAACGGCAGCCTCTGTAAGAAACATTTTTATTTTCTCAAATGCTTGCTGACACAACGGGGTCCAGCAAAAAGGTACTCCTCCCCGCAACAAATTTGTCAGGGGCACCACTACAATAGAAACATTCCTGCAAAAACAACGATAAAACCCTACCATTCCCAGAAATCGCATGAACTCTTTTCTTTGTTGCGGGAGTAGGGTAATTATCTATTGCCTCTACCTTAGCGCGGATGGGGCGCACTTGACCCTGGCCTACTACCTTACCCAGGTAAGTAACCGTGGCCCTGGCGAATTCACATTTTAACAAAGTTAACTGTCAAGTTTGCCCTCAGAAAACGATCAAAAAGTGCTCTAATCTGAAGTACGCGTTCTTCCCAAGTTTGACTAAAAACAACAACATCTAGATAAACAGCGCAGCCACTCAAACCCGATACTACGCGGTTCATTAAGTGCTGAAAAGTAGTAACGGGGGGCGTTGCGCAACCCGAAACGCATAACTTTGTAAGAAAATTAACCGGAAGGCGTAATGAAAGCAGAAATCTCCCGAGCCCTGACGGTTAAAGGCACTTGCCAGTAACATTTCAGTAGGTCAGACTTGCTCACAAATCTAGCATTACCTACTAGATCAGTACAGTTTTCGATTCGAGGCAGCGGAAAAGAATCCGGCTTCGTTACAGCATTTACCATTCGGTAATCAGTGCAGAATCTAAACGACCAGTCCGGTTTACTCACCAACAAAGACGGAGAAGCCCAACTGGAAAAAGAAGGTTCAGCAATGTTATTTTTCAACATACTCAATTTCATAGTCCAGATGTTTTTTCTTATTCACGGACACCCGATAGTAACGCTGACGAATAGGAACTGAATCTCCCACATCAATGTCGTGCTCTATTAGATTTGTACAAGTAGGAGCATCAGGAAACAGTGAAACGTATTCAGAAATTAAATTAATCAGGTCAATACGCGGTGCATCCGATAGATGGTTAAGCCGGTCGTCCAAAGAACTCAACCCTTCGGAATTTTGTAACCGAGCCTGAAGAACAGAATCTCCAGGATAGATTTCATCTTTCTCCTCACTTACCATAACCGGCACTAAATCAACGGTGTCATTATTAGTACAAGAATCTGCAAGAAGAACAGGTTTTATACACGAGTCAGACAAATTACCTAGGTCAGTTGTTACAGGGTCAATGACATGTGAAGCATAATAAGGCTTTAACAAATTTACGTGAATTTTATTTTTTCCTACGATCTGGCGTATTGAGCAAATAATTAAGATCAGAAATCTGACGAGCAACTGTATACGGTCCCACAAATTTAGCCTGAAACGGTGATCCAACAACAGGCAACAAGGCCAACACTTGATCACCTGATTGAAAAGACCGCAACTCTGTGCGTCGATCAAAGTCGTTTCATTCAATCCTGAGCTTTACACAGATAATTTTGCCAACTGACAAGCCTCAAAGATTCGATGGCGAAAATCACTAACATATTACAGGATATTTTTTGGTGGATCTGACTTTTCCCAGTCAACAGCCAAAACAGACAACGGGCCTCACACATAGTGTCCAAAAACAAGATCATTTGAACTAAACCGGTACTCTCCTGTGCAGCTTCCCGAGCTGCCATCAATAACCAAGGTAACCCAACATCCCAGTCCTTCCCCATCTCAGTACAATATGACCTCAGTTAAAGGCTTTAACTTTGATGAAACCTCTCCAGTGCTCCCTGACTCTGAGCATGATAAGCACTGGAGAGGTTGTGTTGGATGTGAAGTTGTTTCATCACTTGATCAAACAAATTAGAAGTAAAATTACTCCCCTGGTCAGACGGGATAATTTTTGGTATCCCAAATGCAGAAATAAACTGAGTTAGTGCTTTTACAACTAACTTTGCCGTTACTGAACGTAATGGGTATACAGCTGGATATCTAGTTACCTGGCACATGACTGTGAGCAAATACTCATTACCTGCTTTTGACCGGGGCAACGGTCCACAATAAGATGCTCAAACGGTTGGCTAATAGCTGGAATAGGATAAAGAGGAGCAGGTTTCAGAGACTGATTTGGCTTTCCCGTAAGTTGACGGGTATGACAAGATTTAATGTACTTCGACACATCACGCTTCAATTTTGGCCAAAAGAAATGTTTCAGGAGTAACTTATACGTCTTTTTCACCCCCATATGGCCAGATGCATTATGTGCGGTCTGTAACACAAGTTGACGGAGAGACAGTGATATTATGATCTGTACAACAGGATCACCAATTGCAAACTCTCCATGCGGGACCCACTTTCGAACCAACAACCCTTCCTCCAGGTAATACCCAGAAGAAAGATTGTAAATTGTGTCATAAGTGACCATTCGACCAAACAACTCAACGAGTAGAATCAGCTTTTTGTTCCTTTATCAAATCATCTCGTGACACAGACAAAACGGACAGAATTTCTAGAGTTTTACACGCCACTTTTTTTAGAATCAGGCTTAACTCGATCTATGAGTAAAACACCAGGTGATATCACACACGACGGCAATGCATTTAAAGAGTTTATCACCGTCTGATTTAAAGGCCATCGGAGAGGATGTAACCACCAACTGTGGTAAATCACCTCGCCAAACTCGTTCACCAGCCAAGTCATTTCCTAAGATTACCTGTACTCCTTCCACAGGCAAACCGGAACGTACAGCAACTTCCACTTCCTGGATCAAATCAGATTGCAAAACAAGTTTGTGAAGCGGAACAGACATAACATTTAAACCAATGACCTTAATCAGCACATTACTTCCAGTATAGGAATCAGTGGAAAAAGGCAACACAGACTCCAAAACAAAGGTTTCTGATGATCCTGTATCCCGAAGGATTTTAACAGGTACATCCTTTACAGAATTAACCAATCTGACAGTACCTTCTGTAACAAAGGGAGTAAACGCTGAAAAAAAAAGAAAAAAAAAAAAAAGATGTGCAACTTCTGACCATCATGTGATGTCTGGGCATTTACGGTCAAAGCAACAAGTTTTGCAGGGGAAACATTTTTAGACTTCATTCAACATGTCTTTTGTTTTTAACAATGGACATTCGTTCTTCCAATGAACAAACATGACAATAATTACACGTATTTGCTCTCTTTTTCCCCACCAGAGCCATGTTGTCCGCCAAGTGGATCACGCGACAATTTGGCAAAGTGAACGGATTTACGCCAGGGTTCTTTTTGAAGATTTTCTCCAGATGTTTTAGAACCAAAAGAGGTCTTATGAATCAGAAAGAAGTCATCAGCCATAACAGCGGCCTCATATGCAGTGACCGGTTTACGTTCACTTACATAAGTTGCTACATGGTGCTTGAACAATTTAAAAACTGATTCAGATCATTAACTCTTAAATCGTCCAGTGTTTTTACATCAGAAGCTACACACCAGCGATTAAAATAAAGTGAGAGATCGCGTACAAACTCAACATGCGTTTGTTTTTCACTTTTCTTACAATGCCTAAATTTTTGTCTATAGGCCTCTGGAACCAGTTCATAGCTTCTCAACACTGCAGCCTTAACCGCCTGATAATCAGCTGCATCCTCTACAATAAGAGAAGAATACGACTCTTGGGCTCTACCTGTAAAAACAGATTGCACCATAAGCGTGCGCTCCTCATCTGGCCAATCTCGTGCATCCGCAACACGTTCGAAAAGTAAAAAGAAACGCTCAACATCTTTTTCATCAAATTTAGGAATCAGCTTCATATTACCCACCAGATCAAATTTACAAAAAGCAAAATTACACTCCCCTCCACCATTAGCAGCAAGCCTACCATCCTTTATTAAATCCAACCGATAGCGTTCTAATTCAAGCGGTTGTTGCTGTAACTGGACTTTAGACAACTCGATGCGATTTTGCGCTTCCAAAATTGTTTTTGTTGTTCAAACGTTAGGTGAGACATTGTAGACGTCGCATTAACAAAAGCTGAAGCATCTTCCGCAATTTGAAACTCTAAAACGCCACTGGAATTCGCTGAAAATGCCGCTGGTTCAGTTAACTCGGTCTTTATTAAGGTTTTAATGTTGTCTTTTAAACGTTTATCTTGGCTTACCAAATAAATTTTATAGTGGCCTGCAAGTTCTACTAGTTGATCTTTAGTCAAATCATTTAACAAATCTTCAGACGGAGCACTAACAAATTCTTCCACCTTTGAGGCCATTGTGAAAGACAAAAAGTATGGCTAGTTTTCCAAAAAAAACAAAACAAAAAAAACACTTGGTGTAGACATTTAGCGAAGCATCCAGAAACTCATGCCTAATCCTTTTTTTTTTTTTGTACAGTTACTTGCAGCGGGTTTTTATACACCGTAAACCAGCGTTTGAAATAGCGACCGATTAAGTCACCATTACAAAAAAACGGACATGTTCCCGAGACAACTGCTCTAACTGCTTTCACCGTACAAACAAAAACTAAAATAAAAAAAAATAAAAAGATCAGAGCATCCCGTTAAGGATACTCCGCTAAACCTAAACAGGGAAAGGCATATCCAACACTAAACCCAGCCTCAAATATATAAATAGTAGCCAATACTTACCAAAGCCAAACTCCCGCTAAGCAACCAAAAAAAACAAAAACAACCACATCCTCCAAAAGTTTACCAAAACAAGTGTCTAAATTTAAAGATGAGCCCCCACATTTGTCACGACCGGCTCAAAGCCGTAACAAATGAGAGGAAATGTGGTTGGTAAGGTTGCAACTAATTATTTATTAATAAAAGAAAGGAAAAAGAATAGCCATTTCTGTTTGACACAGATGTTACAGAGTCAGACATAGCAAGTCTCACAACAAACTCCAAATAAACATTCCAAAAACAACCACAAAGCAATCAGGAGCAAACCAGGCCCACTCCACACCAACAAAACCACGACTCTTATAGCAGGAAGAACAGGTGGACATCGTTCTCTTGATGAGTCTCCTAGACACACCCACTGGCCGGCCGTAGCAGGAGAGCAGGAGACTCATCACACGTCAACACCGAGTAATCTCGGGACAACTTAATCCAGATATTTTAGTCAAATGCACTAACTTGTTTGAAGAACCAAATTACCCAAAAATCAGTTATCAGGATTAAAAGATCTGGTATCCGTCAAGTCATCTCAGGTTTAAGTGAGGTACGAAGAATGACCCCGTTTTTTCCCCTCTTCCAGCTTTCTCAGTCAGTTTATTGGCTGATAGAATACTGTTTAATACCCAAAACTCATTAACAGTGAGTCTTGTCTGGTACCCAGAACTGTATTAACAACTATGCTGACTAGTTGTTCATACTAGAAAAAAACTGATATTTTCTGACAGGATCTGGAAACTTGCTGCAATGGGAACCAGATTTGGGCCCTTTAGTCAAAAGTCTGGCTACATGAGAGACTAGAGGTCCAATGTTTCATGTTTGTCATAGGTCAGTCTTTTATGTTCTACTGTTGTGATTTGATTGACAGGTATGTAGAAGTTGCAGTGGGAGTGCAGAGCGTCAGGTGCCATGTGTCTCATTGGACTGCCCTATACTCTACAAATTATCTCGCGTTAATCGGAATCTTTCCCGAGGACCATATCTTCGCCAGCTGCTGGAGCAGTTCTGATAGTCCAGCAGTCTGTCCACCTTTCATTTTACTCTGGTGCTAAACACTGTGCCATTCAGCACAATTTTGTGTATAATAGTTTTAAAAGGTGCTTTTTTCTATGTGTCCTTGGAGAGTTTCCATCTTATACTGTTTGATTTTGTGTGGTACTGCAGTGCAGTGGGACTAAAGAGGCTTTAAATACAGAAGAGGACGATGATTTTGATGCACTGTGTTTGAATTTGCTTGGTAGTTGTCTTTAGTGTTTATTAAATGGTTACATTTCTGCAGATTGACAGGTCAGACATTTACAGAATAATCCTCTCTAAACTGAACCCTGTGTGCTGTAGCAATCTGTAAATGAGGGAGATTCAGTTCTGACTACAATTCTTGTGGAGATAAGACTCCAGTGATCCCACTCCCCCCCCCCCCATTAGATCAGTCTGTTGTAAATAGACAGAATTTTGGATAATCATATTCAAGGTTTATGAACACTGATTAAAAAAAAAAAATTCTAAAAAATTTTTCACATGTGTGTTCTGGGATGTTTTATGTCTGTCCATTCTCTACAGAGGCAAGTCGGAGGACAAGCAAGTCAATATCAGCCTTAACGTAGACTTCTGCAATATGTTTGATAAGTATATATTGTCTGTGTGCATAATTGTTCTTTTAAAATACTTTTCTAATGCTCTCTCTACTTTAAATCAGACATTGTTACCGACCTATGCTACCTACCAGAGCTACATAACATTTTTTACAGGTTTACAAAAACAGGTTAAGGTGCTTTGTTTTCTAAAGAACATTTGTGGGTGGAGATTTGATATTGATATAATAAAATTCAGTGTATTTAACAAATGTCTGTTTCAGTTAAAATGGGTCCTTTGGTTTTTACATCATTTTGGGGTATATACTGCAAGCTTTACAGATCGGTATTGGAAAGGGTTTAAACAATGTTTTTCATACTTGTTCAATGACCCATAAGCAATTATTGACACTAACAATTGACAGGCGAAAATAATGAAAATAAAGTCAGTTATAATTATAACTGGGGACAGTAATGCGACATTTCTACTGACTTTGAAAAACGCTAAAAAAGATGCCTAGTGTTCCTGCAGTTCAATGTGAGAGGACTTTGTTTCCTGAGTTTATTAAAAGTAAAAAACTAAATGTGCAAAAATGATTGTGGAAACTGGCAGCTGCTGTCTCTAATCACGGGCCTGTCCAAACCCTCACTGTAGAACATATTTGATATTTAAAGTCATGTTGAGCGAGACCTCAAACAAATAAGATCAAGTCATGATAAACAGGGCTACCCGATATGAGCAATGGAAACGACTGTCACTTGAGGCTTGCCAGGACAAAACCAATTTACACACAAATCACATCTGGTTAGTATAAGACTTTGAGGGGGGGAGGGGGGGGGGGAATCACAAAAATTTTTTCTTTTCGATTGAAATTTTTTTGGGGAACCTTGATGTTTGTTGTTTAGTGTTAATATTTATTAATTAACAATCAAGTATGATTTGAAAAATGAAAATAAATATTTTGTAAACATAAAAGGTAAGGACTTTCAACAAAGACTTCAGCATCAAAATATTAATATAACTTTATACATTCATTCTGACCATACAATACAAAAAATGCTTGTCTTAATTTCACAGACTAGTGGACTAATTGTGCTGGTTACCATTGTACAAAATACTTTAATTCATGGTCAATTAATCAACAATAACAAATGAGAGAAGATATATATATATATATATCCTAATATACATTTGTGTCCAATAATTAGGCTGATCTGAAATAACAGGACAATTCTCAGTAAAATGTACAATATGCTAATTATACTTCTTTAGGATAATCCTGTACAAGTGGTGAGCAGGAACAGGCTTGGTGTGGGTTATGTTGCTTTATGTAATGAACGTCAAACATGCAGTTGGCATTTAGAAAGTACCAAATCAACTGGCTAGTGTGATCTTTTCACCCAAGAAAAACAAAAGCAGCCACTTCTCAGTTCCTGGCTAAGAGCAAAAAGTCTGAGACTTCTTTGATGAAGTGCAACATATTAGTCTTTCTTCTCCCTGTTGAGGGACATTAACAGTTTGCGTCTGGGAGAGTCTGTGGAAAAGGGCAGTGTGTGAGACAGAGAGGCCAGGGTTGTGGGGTCTCTTGAGGGTGCTGGCAATGGGGTGGTCACTGATTGGGCAGCAAGTGCACTGGCTGCAACATCAGGTGGCACTGAGGCTTTAGAAGGAGAGCTCAATAGGCTGGCATCGTCCATCTCGATCACCTCAAAGTCTGCATCATTCCAATGGTCAGCTTCACTTTCATTTTCCTGCTCCTCTTCTTCCTCCGCATTGTCCAGCAGTGCTTGCCGGTACTCACTATCATCAGCATCCTTTGTGCGTTTCCCTGGTGTTTTCCGCAAGGTGGCGTCCCCTCCTGGTGACGCTAATTTGTACAAGACGGGGAACAAGATAGAAGTGAAGGTGGATGTGCCAAGTGCCATGTACATCAGCAATGGCTGATTCTGCACCTGCCCCAGTAAGAAGCCCAAGAGAGCTGGCAGAACCATTTCTCCAAGAGCTGCACCCACCACAAACACCGCAGCTGACCTCCCTGTCACAGTCGTGTACTGCTCAACCCATGAAATTCCACTAGGAAACGTGGTAGACATAGAGACACCATATATAGCAGTGCATGCCCAGAGCATAGGGGAATTTCGGCTAAAAAGACAAAGCAGGAGCGCGGAAACTGTGGTGCCCACTAGACTCAGTAGGATCAGGGTGCCTGGGCGCAGACAAGCCGCAAAGAATATGGCCAGACCACGACCAGCCGCGAACGTTCCCCAGAAGAGTGAATTCAGTCCTGCTGCCTGAACCGGGTTCATTCTGACATAGTCCTTGCTATAGGTAAATATAAAGGAACCGTACGCCACCTCACTTCCAACATAGAAAAAAAAGAACAAAGACAGCAGGAGTATAAGTATGTTATGGTGTTTGGAGAACAGCTGCTTTCCTGAAGGTGTTTTTGCCCTATTCGAATTGGGGGAACTGCAGAAGTACAGGAAAAAAAAGATGAGCGACACCAATAAAACAACAGCACCAATCACGATGTAGGCCCACATGGATGTTAGAGTGGTGTTCTTTAGATGGGAAGCTGGCAAGATGGCATTGAAGATCTTGGAGGCATGGCCAGACATGTAAGTGGAGACATTGTCGGAACTGTGGCCAAAGAGCAGCTTGGCTATGATTGGAGAGGCAAAGGCTCCAGCAGCAAAGCTGAAGTGCAGAGCCTGCAGGTGAGGTCCAGCTTGTTCTCCCCATGTATTCAGTATGAGAACATTACCGCCTGTTGACAACGAACCAATAACATAGCACATATTAGGTTTTTATATATTATACTGGTATATTACATACAGATATATATATATATATATATAATGAGCATTAATAATGCTTAATGCTACTAAAATTCATACTGTTAATTGCTTAATGCTAGAATTAAATTACAACACCTTGTCTACACTAGGCACTTATCTTACCTGTATCTAAAACTCCCATTGACACCCCCACACCGGACATCAAAACAGTGAGCAGCCAAGCCTTTTTACAGAAAGGAGTACCAGACATCCCAAATGCTGTGATTAACAATGAGAAGCCTGCAGATATAAATCAACTGTGAGTAACGAATCACTAATCATATTTTATAATATCACACATGTATCCAAAAAAATAAACACACAAATACAAAATAAAGGGGACAACATATTCCCAATATACCCCCACACTAATACCTCCAACTAACCACACAACCCTTTTTTTAAAATTACTCCAACTCAAATACTCCTCCCCACTCCCCCACCACCCCCCTCTCCACACACCCCCGTTAATACCCAACCCCCCCCCCTACCTACCACCCCACCCCCCCCTCACCCCACATACCCTTAATAACAACTTACCAAACCCTCCCTCCCCCCCCCCTACCCCAACCTCCCCCCCCACCCCTGCAAACACTACCCTCTTAACCTACCAACCTCCCACCTATTACACCTACCCCCCATAATTAACACACCCCACCACCCCCCCATACACCCACCCTACCTACCCCCCCCCTACCATTACCCTTATACTTTACCATACTCCTAAAAACCCACCACACCATACTCCCTAAACACAACCCCCTTACATACCCTTTTTACCCTTCCCTCCCCCCCTTTTTTTTTTTTTTTTTTTGTTTCACCTTTACCAACATTACTAAATACCCCCCCCCCCACCCCCCCACTAACCAAATTACCCCTACCCCCCCACCACCCCCACACCCAAACCTCCCCCCACACCACCCCCCCCACACCCCCCAACACCATTACACCCACCTTACCTAACCCAACTTAAATAATCCATATACCCCCCCACTTACTACCAATACCCCACCAACCCCACCCCCACACACTACCCCCCACACACCTTCCCTAACCATACACAACCCACCCACCCCAACCACCCACCCACCAAATACCCCCCTACCCCCCCAACTCATTCCTTTTTTTCCCCCCCCCTAATACCAACAACAATATACCCCCCCCCAACTTACCCCACCACACCCCCCACCCCCACACCACCCCTTACCCTCCTCCACACCCACCCCCCCCACCCCTTAAACTTTTAATACACCCCCTTACCTCACCCTCCCCCCCCCCCCCCCACTACCCACCCTCTCCACCACCATACACACACTACATCCCCCTACCACTATCCCCCCCCAACACCCCACCCCCCCCCCCCCCCCCCCCCCACCCAAACCCCCCCCCCCCCCCCCCCCCCACCCCTCTCCCTTTTAAACCCTCCCCACCCCCACACCCAAACACCCCCTTACCCCCCCCCCCCCCCCACCCCCACCCAACCCCATTTACACACACTACCCCCCCCAACACACCCCCACAATAAACACACTTCCCCTACCACCCCACAACCCCACAACCCCCACCCACCCAACGGCCAAACCACCCTTACCACCACCACCACAACAAAACCCTACCACAATACTAATTTTTTACCCTCCTCACCTACTCTATACCATATACCCCCAATTATCTCCCACCACCCCCCCAACCCAAACCCCCCTCATACACAACTATTATTTCCTATTACCCCCCCCACCCTACCCCCTTACACCCCCCCCCCCCTTTTATATACCACATTCCCACCTCCAACCCCCACCCACCCAAAACATAACCAACACCCTACCCTCCCTTCCACCCCTTTAACCCCACATTAACCCCCCCCCCCCATAAATAACCCCAACCACCCCTAACCACCCCCACCCACCCCCCCCCCTCCCCCCCAACCCCACCCCCCATAACCCCCCCTCTACCCAAAACAACCCTACTACAACTAAACACCCCACCCCCCTTACCCCTACCCCCCAACCTTTACCCATGACCCACAGCCCCCCCCTACCAACCCCCCACTCCCCAAACCCCCCACCCCTACTCCCACAACCCTTAACCCCACTCACCACCTACAACCCCAACCCCCCACTCACCCCCCTCTAACACTCCCCCCCACCCCCTCACCCCCACCCCTCCACCCTCACCCACCACCCACAAATCAATAACCCCTCTCCCACCCCCCCCCCACCTACTTCCCCTATACCCCCCTACTAACCCCACCTCCCCCCCCCTCCTCCAACAACCCCCTCAACCCCTACCCCTAAACCTTTGAACAACCACCCCCCCCCTCCTTACACCATACCCCCCCCACACCCCACCAACCCCAACTTACACTCAAAAAACCACCCCACCCCCCCCTACTACTGACAAATGTCCTGTAACTGCCATGACTTTTAAAGTTTCTAAAACATTACAGACATGGCTCCTCTGATAAGTCACTAAACTCATACAAGATAGCTTCTAGAAGAGTAACAGGGATGTTTTATTGGGCAATTTAATCTGATTTTCTGTAGTGTTGTTTATTTTGCCCTTTCTGTGCTTTTTCTTTCACTTTTTGATTCATCTAAAGAAATAATTTACCCCAAAATAAAGGTTAATCAGCTTAATCAGGTGATAGTGCAAGGACTGCAGATTCTCCAAACCTGCAACCTTTGCATTATAAGTCCATATGGTTAACTCTTTGACCAACTCCTATAATCAGTTATAACACACTTTCATAAGTAAATGATTTACAAAAGTTAAATATTAAATGGCTTTCAATTAACACAAAGTCCTTTTCTTTGTGGAGTCTATGGGCCTTACCCAAAAGCAGATGGGGATTCACACAGTCAAACAGGATCCCTCCTAACAGGGAACCTCCAATATATCCAGATGAACGACCCACAAATATATAGGATAAAGTACTGATGTTCTTGTTGACATTGACAGCCAGGTCTTCAAAGGTAGGGCCCAATACAGAGATGGCCATTCCCTAAAAATATACCATATAAACAAATACATAAATATAAAAATATACGATAAATGTGCACATTAAAAAACAGAGGTACAGTCTTGACATTAGATGGTACTTCTATATTTATATACCACAGCATTTGCATGGTACTCCAAGATACTTCAAAAAATACTTTGATATTATAAATAATATGGTATTTAAAAAATAAATAAAAGGTACTTTTAAGCGAATGCACAGAATCTGTTCATAAATCATGACTTAGACCTACAACTGATATAAATAGATCTATGAAGTTAGTTCTTGACATTTAAAGGTAAATAATGAGCTTCACGAGAAACATTTCTGCAATTTTTCTACTAATCCCACACTTTAAAATTGTGGTATGTGTAGTACTGCATTACTAAACTCAGCCTGAGCTAACATCAGCCACCCCACTGTGTGTGTGCATGGTGTTGTCTGCATTGTACTATGCTAATACCACGGTAACGTTAATGAAGTACATTGCACATACTGTTACATACTCCATAGCACATATGGTAACCAAGCAGTATCATGTCAAAATATCATAGTATTACCCTGAATTCATATTACCCAGGCCAATATTAACCTGTCAGCCCTGTTACACCACTAACTTGTCAGACATCTTCCCTAATGCAAATAATCCTGTTTCACGAGGATACTGCAAGGCGACCAGGAAATTACGTTACCATAACAATGTTTTTTTTTTAGCATATTTTCAGTTGTCTCTTTTTGATACAGACACAGAACAATACCTACATAGATGAAATAACAAGGGATATGATTTTAGGCTGCAAAGCACAGGTTTTAGGTTTTCATATGAAGGTCTTCTGTTTTACGTTACAACAATTAAAACCGAACATGCATAGACCTACCAGACCGAGAAAAGACGCGCAAAGCGCTAGGCTGACTAGCCATCGCCCGCATGCCCCAGTATTACCAACTACATCAACCTGATCAGTCCCCGGCTTCAGTACCCCTTTGCCTCCCTTCAGAGCGCTTTTCAGTCCCTTCTTCGCGTCTTTACGTTTGTCGAAAAGCGTATCCTCTAACTGCTCGTCGTGGTCAATGCCCTGTTCCATCTTAGCGAAACGAACGTGTTTTTTCTTCGGCGCTGCTTCAGCGGAGGGCATGGCAGCACGACTGACGCACTGTTGTGTACGGAAAAGCTGTCAACGCATTCGTTGGTTTATGGCCGACCTAAAATGACCCACATTTGACCCCTATTCTTGCCTATCAACGTATTTTATTTACGGTTTTATAAAAAACAGTAAAACCAAACAGCGTCGATCTTAAGTAAAGCAGAAATATCGCGTGAATATACACTGTAAACTCCAGGAACTAGTTAGAAAGCTTGAGGTTCAAAACTTCCGTATAGTAGGTGCGCATGCGCACAAACCAACAATTCTTCTGCATGCGGCTTGCAAACCCCCTTGCGTGCATATTGCCATCTCTCGCGCTGGAGTGTGGATAGACTTGAAAACTCTCTTTCTCTCTAGGTCAGTTTTATTTATTTATTTATTGAATGCGTAGAAAACAACAACAGCAACCATTCTCATAACAATACAACAACAGACCAGGCTCCTTAACAAGTCTTTTAGTCCAGACTGAATGCCAAGCCCTTTGCTGCATAATGCTGCAAGCAAGGGTGTATTGATTACAGTTTTCTCAATTACTTTGGCACAATTCTAAAATTAGTTTTTTGCTTTTTAACGATAAGTTAAAGTAAAGATGTCTGAACAATTAGTTTCTTGTTTACATCAGATTTGAGTTTCTTACTGATTCAAGCTAAAAAGAAATAGGCCTATGTGTTTTGGCACATGTGCAAAAGAGTAAGTACAATTGTCTACAGTTTGCACAGTAACTAAATGCACATGGCTTGTTGATCAAAACTGATGAGCTGATTCTCAGTGAAACTGTCAAACCCTTCACTACTTCTAAACATTCTTTCATTGTGTGAGCCATCACATGCAAAATTATCCATTCAATTATTAAAATCTGTCTGATGCATGTACTGTATATTCCATACATATCTGACATGGAATGTTTGTGATTGCCTGTCATTGTAATGAAATAATCAACCAGACAGATTTTGAATGGAGTTTGCCCAGCACTGTCATTGCCATTTTTGAACAAGAAGCAACGTCACAACCCTTTATACATCCATTATTTATCTCTAGAAATGTATTACATGCAAACTGAAAATTCACAGTTGCTTATCGTGGAAGAGCGATAGGAAGATATGTAAGAATGTGTGGTCGTCATTGTGTTAGTGGAAGACAATAGTATGTGTACAAATGAACAAGCAACTGTCAGTTTTCAGTTTATTTCTCTAAAAAAAAATTATTTCTTCACTTCTCCAAAAAATAAATGTACTGTATATATATATATTTTAAAAAAATTGCATTCTAAAGTATTGACTTTTCCCTGTAAATCTAAAATGTTCAATTTGATATAACAGACAAAACTGACATTCTTGTATAGTATAGAAAGCAGTCAGTGTCAACAACAATAAAAAAGTAGAAAAAAATTGTTGTATGCAAATATTGCATGGTGAAAAAACATTAAAAAAATTTGACTAGTGTGGCTCACATCATGACAAACAAAGTATTTACTTAATTATTTACAGATTGTGTTTACTGGCCAATTTACTGACACAGTTACTAGGTTTTGAAGTATGAATGAAATGTTTTGGGTGATTATTACATTTTGCAGACATGTTCTGTTGTTCAGACAAAGTTCTGATGTTCCAGCAAACAGTTTTGACAATTGCACTTACAGATTAGAGAATGTTAAGACTGTTTTGATAAATGTGCCAAAGTGATTGAGAAAATATCTCTATAATAACTTAAAACTTTCAGGCTAGGCTTTCTCAAGTTTGTCTTAAGTAGTTAACAGTTAAACTCTGCGGACCCGGATACGGGTCCAAAGTCACGTTAAAAATGTGTATGCTTCATTTACATAGCCTTCCTTATATGGTATCAGCCCATATATGGGTTCATTTGGAGTGTCTTCTTTACAAAGAATACCGTTTCTTTTGGCTTTTATATTCATAAAGCAGTAAAATTAAGCTTAGAAATGTATTCGTCCCACACACGATTTTCCGCCTAGCCATTGCAAACTTTTTTTGCGAAGAATGTGTATTTGATATATTTTTTACAATAAAGTCAAGTCATATATCACAAGAAAGCTCTCATTCTCAGGAATTTCACGATGTAGATTGTGTGACAATCATAGATCGAATTATCTTCAATTGAATTGCGATGAAAAAAAAACGGAACTTTTTATTGTGTAACATTTCTACTCATAGCACTGCTTCAGTTAGCCGCAAACAGCCACAAATATCTATAAACTCTATATTGCCTTTTAGAGTAGGATCTCTTCTTTCAAACAAGACCATTTTCACCTTTCTGCGTGCTTCCATCGGTGAGATATTCGCGTTCTGCCCAGGTAACGGAATTCAGCGCGTCAGCGCTCACAGGCTCTCCATGTCATGCCAGCGCGCATTCAGCTCTTCTGATGTTATACAGCTCTGCGGCCAGTTCTGGGCTCCAATTGGTCAGATTACACGTCACTCAGATCGGCCATTACAGACTCTGTGAACTCTGACACCGCCGCGTCAGCACAGTGGGCAGAGAAAGGAGGGGTCGCCGTCCGGTCGCTCAGCCAGTGCACTGTGGAGAATGTAGTCCATAACGCGAGAATTGAAGGCTTTTGTCCGCACGGAAGAGTTGTAGCGAACGCAACTCAGATCATATTAGTCTATGATTATCAAATTACAAGTTATATATGATGAAGAACGGTCAGCAGCGCCTTGGAGAGCCTTGGAGAGCAGTGGACGCGCGTCTGGGGAGACTTGAGCAGCGATTCTCCGTGAGTTTGAGAGTGTTACCCTTTGTTATGAAGCGTGTTAGCTATACTAGCACGCTGATACACTGTTTGCTGACAGAAAAGTACAGTACATTATGCATTTCAGTAAGTATACAGTAAATATAGATGGATTATTACAGTACGGTGTAGATGAGCTAACATATGTTTGTTTGACGCTGTGAATGTAGAATGTAGCTGCCGGCTAGCGGATTAGCCCAGCTCTGGACCACGGAGGCAAGCACAGCTGGATGCAGGATGAGAGAGAGATGCTGTGCTCAACTGATGCTGAGGTGAGAGATGCTGTGATCACTATCCCAATACAGAATGCATATAAATGGAATGATATAAAGCTGGAGGATATGGATTCTATTTTAGATTGTGATAGACCAGATATATATTATAATGTAGACAGTCTTGAGCATCCTGAAACAATTAAACTGAGTGTAGAAATCACAATATGACAAATTTGGTCCAATTCGCTTGTGCCATTTTGTATATTACTACTTAGAAAAACATAAAAATGAAACATAATTCAATAAATAATAAAATAAAGTGCTTATGGCACAGAGTAAAACAGGATTGTGGGGTTAATGTGTTTTATAAAACCTGTTTTTGCAAAGGAAACTCACCATGACACATTTCGATGCAGAAATAGACATTTTCACTCGCTTCACAAATAATGTAGTAACTCCTGTTTAGAAGCTGTTATTTGAAAGATTCGTTTTCTGGTACTTTTTGGCATATAGTGGCATCAAACAAAGTAAATTCCAGAGAGTAGAGCCTAACAGAACCTGAATTACAGAATTTCAAAAAATATATATTGAATTAAAACTCAAAAAGCGCCTATGTTTTTTTGTGTTTATAGTAATAGTTGAAAAGTATATAATGTTATTTATAAAGAATTCCACTCATATTTTGTAGTTCAAAGGGTTTTATTTACAATGAAACCATTTTTTAAAAATTTCCTCCATTGTATGTGTGTAGGGCAAACATTTGAATTTGAGTATGAAAAATTTAGGCGAAAATTCCAAAAAACGCCCAGAGAATAAGTGGTTAAAGCAGTTGGGGTTGTGAGCTCTGTGGACCCATGAATCATTGAAGTCATGAATCATTTAGCAATTAAACCAGTGTCTACTATGGTTTTTACCTGATCTTGGATCAGTTTTGTAAATTTGTAGACATTTTTAATGAGACATTTGTGTAAGGAAGTGTAGTTCATTTTCTCTTATTAGCCTGTTTAGACAAACAATATATAAAACAAGCAAAACAAGCCCTGTAGGTTATTAAAAGAACACATACTATACAGACGCTTAATATGTAATGGTATTTCGTGATTTGTTAATTAAATTTAATATATTATACTTCCAATAAAACATTTGCAAAAGGTTTGTAAAAGCTGTTTTATGCATGTTTTGGCCAGAGTTTGTTGCATTTACAAAGTTTTGACCAGCAGCGTCACCAGCATGTGTTGTTTCAAAAGCTTTGAAACAGTGATTCGTTTTGTGAAGCAATTGGTTCAGTTAATTCGTTTTGAAAAGGTTAATTTCTTCCCTCACTATTTTGCAAACTAGAACGCACGCTGTCATACAACAAAAGACTCATTGCATTACTGCATTGCAAATCACTGCATGATTTCGTGGTTAACTTTTTTTTTTAAACCTCACCATTGTTTTATTTGGAAAAATCTAATTATAATTTACAGAAATAAATCTCTCTGATCTTATAGATATATTAGATATGATCAATGATGACAAATTCAATAACCACTTTGTTCGCAATCATAGCAACAGGCAATCTATTCCAGCATCATATTTTAAATGGATAATGTTATGCAGTGTTAATTGGAATTTGATCTGGTTCTGTCCACACAAATAGGCCTATCTATTAACAAACAAGTCACGTTTAAAATATAAGATGCAACCTATAGTACAGTACACTCAGTGTATTCAAAATATTGGAAAAACATTACAGCACCCTAGATGACATTGCTAATCCTTTTGTTATTCTTTGTGATTTTTAAATGAAACATTTTGGGTAAGAACCTGCTACTGTCAATTTGTTCATAGACAATAATTCCAATGTTTTGTCTTTGATGGGCATTAAAAAAAAACTTTAAATAGTCAAAAATTACTTTCGAAAATTACTTTCGATGCGTAACTATTGTATGTTTTTGTTTTTGTGTTTGGTTTTCCCTCTCGCTGGTATTTATTATTATTGTTTTATGATAGTGTTGCGTTTGATATGCATCACACTGACACAGCGAGTAACATTCAAAAATTATATATTTGTTTAACGGGGCTGGTTTCATTGTGATTTCACTTTTTTAATGTTAGTTAGTGTGTAATGGCTGTTTGAGCATAAACAATATCTGCAAAGATACAAAGCTGAAAGTGCAATGCAAACGGAGATATGGTCTTTTAAAATTCTGGCAGTTTAATGCCTACAAAAACGGCTAGTACAACAAGTTACTTCCCAGGTTTGTGACATCACAAAGGTAAATTATGTGAAATATAATGCGTTCTTTAAAACGGCCTTGTGTGACTGCACCCCATAAACACAATCAAGCCTAGAAAAAAACCAGTGAACCACCCTTTAACCTCTCTGTTCCAGACCCCAGTAAACGAACACATACACTGGACAGGCATGACAGAATGCTTTCAGCACATTCAAACTCGATGCATCACTGAACACTAACTCAATGCATTATCAAACAACACTTGTGTGAGAACACAACATTTCCCCCCCTCCTATATGATTTCAAACATGAAATGTTGACACAAAGTCCTGTAAGTGCCCTGGGCGAGAACGAATGTGGACAGGCTGTGGAGAAACACGGGGATGAGGCTGGGCAGCCTGTGATGGGCAGGCACACATCTCAGCTGGCAGGTTGATAGGCATGTCTGGAGCCTGTGCAGGAGCTATCTGAGGTGTCCTGCCAAGCTGGGGGTGTGGCTTGAGGTGTGACGCCTTTTGTATGTGCCGGGGGCGGCACTTTGCAGAGGCGGCTTGCGTGCCACCATGTGCCATCGCTGAGCAAGAAGGTGGCTAGGCCCAGCTGATGAGTAACTTGGAGAGGGGCAAAACAAAATGAAGCGAGTTTATTGTCTCTGTGGGGCCTGCGAACCCTGACCCAATCTGCAGCCTTTATGTCAGGGACCTTAACGTGTGCTGAGAGATCGAATTTCTGCTTCATCCTCCTCTGCTGGCGGGTGACAGAGGCCCTGACACTCGGTAGTGGTCCCTGAGGAAGTGCAGGGCTGAGCCTGTCGAGGGGAAGGAGCTCATGGCCAAGCATGAGGAAAGCTGGAAAGACCCCCATCGTAGAGTGTTGGGTGGCCCTGTAGTGCAGCAGTGTGTGATGGATGGCCGTGAGAAGGCGTGAGATGCAGTGAGGATGGAAAGCATTCGATGCACATTAGCTGGGGTGAAAAGTAGCGTCGCGATTGTGATGAATACCTTGTTTGAGGTATGTTGTGAACTCAAGCTGAGATCAGCTGCGGGCCATGTCAGAGATGAGGGTTTGGAAGGCCCCAGCGGGAAAAACCAGAGAGGTACAGGAAAGTTACATTATGACCTGAGAGGTCACAGAGCCGGTGGCAATGAGCTCAGGCCATTTCGAATGCAGGTCATAGACAACCACTAGGAAGCATTGGTGATGAGGAACTCCCTGTATCTCACTACATATGTCCAGCTGCAGGTGGTCCCAGGGCTGCGATGGCCAAGCAAGAGGTTGTAATGGTGGGGGGGCCTGGTGACCAGTCTTACCGCTCAAGAGACAGGCAGCACAGTCTTTAGAACCATCTTTGCTCTATTTAATTAGAGAGCCGGAAGATCCTACTGTCGTGTGGAAAAAGTTGTCGGATCAGTTTCAGAAGAAAACTTGGGCAAATAAGCTAGCGCTGAGGTGAAAAATGTACTCGTTGCAATTGAAAAACGGAGACTCGGTTCAAGAGCACATCAAGGTGTTGACTGAAACGTTTGATGCACTGTCAGTTGTGGGAGATCACATCGAAGAGGAAGATCGTGTGTACACCTGCTAGCCAGTTTGCCTGATTCGTTCAACGTGTTAGTCACGGCACTTGAAGCAAGTGTGGATGTACCTAAAATGGAGGTCGTCACGGAACGATTGCTGCATGAAGAACGCAAACTGAGAGAACGTGATGTTGAAAACACCAGCAGTGATGTCAAAGCTCTGACTGGAAAACAGTTCTTGAGAGAAAATGGTCCAAAATGTCATTACTGCAGAAGGTATGGACATATCAAGCGTAACTGCAGAGAGTTCAACAAATCTGCTCCAAACACAGACTTCAACAAAGAGAGTAAGAAGGTTGGCTATAAATACAAAGCTAACAAGGCTCAAGTGAAAAGACAAGACAGCAGCTCAGATAGTGAGAGTGTCAGACTAATGGTGAGTCATGCACTATCAACAAGTTCTGATGAAGGAATGGATTGCTGGATTGTAGATTCAGGAGCAACATGTCATATGTGTAATGACAAGAAACAGTTTGTTGAATTTAAAAGCCTGGAACCCTCACAAGAAGTAACAATGGGAGATGGTTACTCTGTTGAAGCAACAGGACATGGAGTCATGCGACTGAAGATGACGTTGACTGATGGGAAGACAAAATAATGCAAAAGTTGAATGATGTTTTGTATGTACCACAATTGTCATACAACTTACTGAGTGTATCCAAGGTAACTCAGTCTGGAAAAAAAGTAAAGTTCACAGAGAACAGATGCTGCATCATGGATGTTAATCAAAAGCTGATTGCTACTGCAACAAAAAAAGGCAGTCTCTACTATGTGAACTGTAGAGAAAGTAAAAAAGTGTGTGTGACAGAAAATGTAAATGTGCATAAAGAGACCAAGGAACAAACCTGGCACCGACGTTATGGTCATCTAGGTGGACAAAATCTGAAGAAGCTGCATAATGAGGGTCTAGTTAATGGCTTTGACTTTGATGTGTCAAAAGACATAGACTTTTGTGACTCGTGTGCTGAAGGAAAGCATCATCGCAGTAAGTTCACAACTAGTAATCGCAAAAGAGCTGTTGAACCACTTGAACAACTATTAGGTTTAGTGCACAGTGATGTATGCGGGAAAATTAATGCAAAATCGTTGAGTGGAGCTGAATACTTCCTGACATTCATTGATGAAAATACTCACTATGTATGGGTTTATGTTTTGAAGCGGAAAGATTAAGTTTTTCAGAAGTTCCTGGAATGGAAAGCCGTGACAGAAAAATCTACTGGAAGACAACTGAAAGTCTTGCGCACAGATAATGGAGGAGAATATACTTCATCTGAATTTCAAGATTTCCTGAAGAAAGGAGGAGTTCGGCATGAGCTCACAGTACCAAAGACTCCTGAGCAAAATGGAGTAGCTGAACGAATGAATAAAACACTGATGGAGACAGTGAGATCAATGTTAGCTGATGCAAAGCTAACTCAGAAGTTCTGGGCTGAAGCACTATCAACAGCTGTGTATCTGAGAAACAGAAGCCCAACGAAAGCAGTTAAAGGAATGACTCCTTTTGAAGCCTGGACAGGTGAGAAACCAAATGTTGATCATCTACGTATATTTGGATGTACTGTATATGCACATGTACCCAAAGATGAACGGAAGAAACTTGATCCCAAAGCAAAGAAATGTATCCTTCTGGGCTATGGAACAGACACGAAAGGATATCGACTCTATGATACACAACTCGCAAAGGTGTTCTACAGCCGAGATGTTATATTCAATGAGTCTGATCATGCAGTTGAGAAGGAGCCTAATGTAAGTGAAGAAAACATTGTGAAACAGTATGTGGAATTTGACTGTTGAGATCCTTACAGTGAGGACTCAGCTGAACAAGATATCCAAAGATCAGCAAGAGTGAGAAAACCACCTGACTATTATAGAGAGTGGGTAACACTTACTAATAACCAGACAACTGAACCCAAAACTGTAAAAGATGTTTTCAGCAGTCCAGACAAGGCGGAATGGAAAGAAGCTATGAAGAAAGAGATGGAATCGCTGTATTCACACAATGTGTGAAATCTGGTAGAACTACCAAAAGATCGAAAAGCAGTGGGCAGTAAATGGGTGTTCAAAGTCAAAGTTGATGCTGATGGAACATTTGAGAGACACAAAGCACGTCTGGTTGCACAAGGTTTTTCACAAAAGTTTGGATCAGACTATGACGAAACATTCAGTCCAGTAGTCAGATTTGAATCTATCAGGACAATAATTGCTCTGGCTGTACAGCATGGACTAAAGCTTCATCAAATGGATGTCAAGACAGCTTTCCTGAATGGAGAACTAAAGGAGGAAGTGTACATGCAACAACCTGAAGGTTTTGTTGTCAAAGGAAAGGAACATCTAGTGTGCAAACTAAATCGCAGCATCTATGGACTGAAGCAATCACCAAGATGTTGGAACATCATCCTAGATGAACAGCTGAAAAAGATGGGGTTTGTTCAAACAACAGCTGATCCCTGCATTTACACTGCAGCGACAGGTGAGATGTTCATTATTGCCGTATATGTTGATGACATTCTCCTGGCTGGACGCAATGATAAACAAATGATGGAGGTGAAGAAAATGCTTGCAAAACACTTTGAGATAAAAGACATGGGTGCGCTAACTCATTTTCTTGGAGTGAAGATTGTCCAAAAGTCAGAAACTGGAGAAATCTGGATGGGTCAGACAACATATGTCAAAAATGTGTTGGAGAAATTCGGAATGGAAAATTCAAAACCAGTAAGCACACCAGTAGACATGAACTCGAAGCTCGTCAGGCACTCTGGTGACAGGGAGGGAGTGGATTCGACACAATTTTCGGTCTGCTGTTGGTAGTCTGCTTTATTTGTCGACAAGAACAAGACCAGACATTGCTTGTGCTGTGGGCAATGTTGCGAGATTCTGTGCTGGACCCGCAGGGCATCACTGGACTGCTGTCGGGCGAATCATGGGATACCTGAATGGCACTCTGAATCTAGGTCTGCTGTATGGCAGGGAGGAGCCAAGGGAATGCATTGGATTTTCTGATGCAGATTGGGCTGGGGACCAAGATGGTCGCGGGTCAGTATCAGGATGCGTGTTTCGAATCAGTGGAGCAGCGGTGAGTTGGAGAGGCAAGAAACGGACATGTGTGGCTCTCTCTGCTGCTGAGGCTGAGTTCATGGCATTGGCGAGTGCAGCTCGGGGGGCAGTTTGGATGCGACAGCTGTTGACAGAATTAGGGGTCAGCCAAGCAGGACCGACGTTGATGTTTGGGGATGATCGGTCTGCTATCTGTATGGCAAAGAACCCACAATTTCATGGACGTGCCAGACACATTGACATCGGGTACCACTTCATTCGAGAGAGAATTGCGGGTGGAGTCATGGACTTGAAATACTGTAAGACTGAAGACATGGTTGCTGACATATTCGCCGGGGGACTGAGTGAAGAAGAGTTCACGAAGCTGAGACAGTTGGCTGGAGTGAAACCAGTTAATTAATTATTTTGTGTGCGAGTGAGAAGGAGCGTTGGGGAAAATAAAAAATACACTCTTACCAGAATAATTATGTTTTTAGATAGTGTAAATTTAGTTGAAGCTGTCTCATGTAAATTCTTCCTTTAAGTTCTTTAAGACTACCACTAGAGCCCTGGGCATATGTTTTGTATTCTGGTTTCTTTGACTGAAGAAGACTTGTACATGATGTTTTGTTTGTTGGTTTTTTGTTGAACAAGCAGTAAAGTATGACGCACTTTTTGGTCTGTGCATTTAACAAGGAAATCACTGCTCCGAGTCTTTATTAAAACCAATAAATTGATCTATAATTCCTACTAAAAACATTTTCAAATGGAACAGTTTGCTGTGTGGTAAGGTTAGAGGAAATGTTGGGTTTGTTTAAGAAAATCTGACGTCACCGCCTGCGCAACTCATTGCTCACTTACTGCACCACACTGAAAAATCCCGAAAAGAATTAGTGATGGGAAGTTCGGTTCTTTTCAAAGATTCGGCTCTTTTGGCTTGGCTCTCTTAGAAGAGCCAGATCTTACGGCTCCCAAATGGCTCTTTATTTAGTATCACTCTGAGCCTTCTATTTTAACAATTGTGAATGATTTGTGTGTTGGTAAGCAATTTTTTATTCTGTGTTTTCATAAAAGCCTTATTTTTATGCATTTTATTTTCGTTACCAAAAAAATACACAGATACTATTATTTAACATTTTAATAAAACTTTAATTGAACAATTGAACACAGAACCACAGCAAACAAATAAATCAAGGCAAAAGTCTTAAAGGGGTCATATGATGCTGCTAAGAAGAACATTATTTTGTGTAATGAAATGTGTTTATGCGGTTACATGGTAAAAAAAACATATTTTTCAACCATTACTGTAACATTATGTTTCCTCAAATGCCCCGGCCTGATGAAAAACAAATCGATTTTTACAAAGCTCTGTCTAAACAAAAGCAGGAGGTCGGGTTGAGTTGGCCAAGATAATCCAGTGCGTGTGATATTGGCCGAATACCTAAAGCATGTGACGGAAATGTTACGGCCCTTAACAAACTGTGATGCCCTGTCCGGCCGGAGCAAAGAGACAAAAACAATAAAACCCATTATAAACAAGGCATTCGTTGGACTTCCTGTGGGGAAATAATTATGGATTATAATGACTTATAATGTCTTTTTACGTGTTTTGCGTTGCATCGCGCCACGTAAACAAAAAAAACATGTCTGCATTTGTGATCGGAGAACTGACAAACAACAAGCCCTACTCTACAATGCCCAAAAAATTTGCTTTAAATCAAATATAAATATATAAAATATAAAAACTCTTAAATATAAAAAACATGCTTACAGTCCGTGAGACAGAACAGCCGGCATTGTAGTCTAATCTACCAGTATCAGGAAACAGTCCTCCATAAAAATGTGCTGCACACATCTGAATATTGGTTTGGAAAGTGTTCTGGAACAGTTTTGTAAATACAACTTAACCACTGATGTCTTGCTGTGTCCTCTTTTGGGTCAAACAAAGTAGTTCGCTTTCACAACGAAAAACACAGCATCACACACAGTGGGCCTAGAGTGAACACGCGCAGGGCCAGAGGGCTAAAGTGAGCGGAGGCGGGTGGGCTTGAGAACGGCGTGGCCTGCGGATTCGACGAAGGAGCGTCCGGCAACCACACAATGGACGACCCCGGGCTGGACTCCGCTTCAAAAGCCGATCCGGCGATCCACAGCACAAAGTTGTAGTATTTTCTCTTTGGAAGCCCAAGCAAAGTAGTTTCGCTTTCACAACGTATCACACAGTGCCTTCACGACATGGCTGTGGTGGCAACAACAATACTACAGCGAAAATAAAAGTTACGACTTCTTTCTTTGAATGAACATTTGGGCGGCATTATGCAAAAATTTCCACATAGTGAGGTAGATATGTGGGGGCATGTTAGACCGAGCCGTTTTAGGTAGGCGTGGCTGAACTTTTATAAAGAATATCTCTTTTGGATTTGAGACTTTAGTCTTTGCAAACTTTACAGATCTTCTTTATGCACAAAAGAGCTTGTAACACTTCAAAGAGAAAAAAAAATTGAAATGCATCATCTGACCCGTTTAAGACCACTTTAGTCTTTAGTGCAGATTGGCTCAGAAATAATCAGTGCCAGTCCAGCTGGATGTGCTGATGCGATTTCTCCTCTCTGATTATTTGTTCTGTTTTTGAGAAAACTCTCTCTGAGGAGACCGATGTTGCAACCAGAGGCGTCAGATTTCTGACGCCAAGTGGATTTTGAATTCAGTTTCCAAAATACAACAAATATATGGAAGAAAAATAATGCCATATGTCTTTGAAACAAAAAAAGCACGTTGAATAGCTCTAACTGAAAAAATAATGCATTGCATTAACAGTGCTTGCAATTTAATGCCTTGCAATTTCCAGGGCTTGCATTTTCAGGTCCTGAAATGTAACATAGTTGTCTATTTATTTATTTATTTTCCATTTAAGCTGTGAATATTTCAATTCAAAATATTTCACACACATTTTCATAATTAAAAATTCAATAATTCATATTCACCTTCTAGAGTTCACTTCCAAAACATTCAATCTGTTTAAAAATACGATGTATAATATTCGACAGGCAAATTTCGGTCCATTTTATTTCACTTTCCAAATTCGCTTCCACAAATTCAGTGGTTAACATTCAGCAGAAAATTCGGCATTGTACATCCGGGAGCTGCAGGAATAGCAGTAGAGCACCGATGCATGATCTCCAGCTGCTGTCAGTCGCTCACCAGCAGGTGGCGCAAGCGGAAAGCAACAGGTGGATCAAGTCATTCATTCACAAAAACAGATTTGCAGAAATGGAGCAAGCACTAAGTAGAATTTTTGATTATCGGGGCCAGTATAAACATGTGGAAAAGCTGATTGTGTGTATGTTTAATTCAACATCGCTGTTTCCCGTAGCCTACATATAAGCAGCTTTCTCTACCACATAGGAGATTATAATGCTATTTTACCCAACTCTGATGTACAGAACTACATCTGGGGAAGACATATATTGCTTTCGGTTGCTTAATTTCCTTTACTTGTACCATGGCTTGTGTGACGCTGTCCTGTAATACTGTGGTTAGCCCTCATATCACAATCCGGGATTCCCCAACGACGCCTAACACGCCTCAGTGAACTATAAGACCTCAGATCTCAGAAAAGTTTTACTGATGATGCGACTATACCGACAGTTAAGCAGATGTAGAATATGAAGGAACGCGTAAGGTTTCACGCTGTTTCACTCAGAAATCTGTTAAAGAAAACGCATTACGCGGCTCAGTAAGTGCACTAACTCAATAACTCAGTCATTCTTGAGAAGTGGGACAAAACAGGGTGCAAAATTGAAAACATAAAACCTTGTACTCAGACAAATGAAACTACATGTATGTATCTTATACTGTATGTACTAAGCTACTGAGATATACTTTGATACAACCTCCCAACTTTTCTCTTTTTTAACAAAATGTGCTTTTTTACCTTGGACTGTGTAATATAATTTCAGCTTTATCTTTAACAGCATTCAAGATTTTTTAATATTTCAAAACGCATTCTCGTGTTAGCAGACAGATTACACTTTCACATGTGACCAATAATTCCACAACAAATATAAAATATCATAATGAAATATTATCAAAATATTCAACTGACGGAGTTGACACATCTGACGGAGGTGACAGAAAACAGGGAATTTGGTAATAAATTTAAACTATTTCAATTACATGAATCAGTCACGGTGACGGTATTAATAAACCAAACACAAACAAACAACAGTGAGTATGTTATTGTTTATAAAACTTTTATTCAAGATTCACATTTAAGTATTTTGATATATCACTGGAACACAAAATCTTATGGTGGTGACATCTGACGGTGTTGACAAATTTGGCATTTCTTTCACAAAACAAACAGAGTTCATGTAGTAGCCATTTTGTTTTCTACATTGATGCTAGATGTTAATAGAACCTGCTTCAGAAGAATAAAACTATCTAAAAATTTCAAATAATACTCGAAATTGGAAGATGGGTTGGATATGACGTTGACAAAAAGGGACATCTTAACATTAGGTTTTAAAAAATATTCACTAAAAACTATAAAAGAGCCTGTCTGTACATGATGTCCTTCTGCAGAGGGAACTGTGCAAGGGTGCCTTTAGAAGGGGGGGAAACAGGATGCCCGATATTCCTGCTTTTTGTACCATTTATTGAAATGTCTGTCAGGTGTTGGACAAAAAGTGGGGTGACGCAACTTTAACAAATCTTAGGAACACATGCAGGTTCATTAAAAACCAACCTTGATTGATGGGAGATATATAAACTGGTGCTTTTGATAAAAACAAGCTCTTTTGTCATCATTAAAAAACCATTTCGTATTCCAAATTTTAGGAATATGACTGATTGAACCTTCTCTGTGGACACAACTTGTTTTAGATGTAGTGAGAGGGACATTAAGAAACTGGAGTTGGTATTAATAATGATGAAAATTCAAGAATGAAAGGTTGAGAATTAATGTTTAAAAACATCGGGTATTTTGGGAAACAACCACGCTTTAGGGTCTGCGATTGAAAATTACCCAGCCAAGATGAGAAAAGCGTCAGGGTGGGCTGTCTGCTGCTCACTTATGTGCTGGTACAGTTCATTTAGTGCTTCGCTCCTGTTGCTGTTGTTGGAGCTTGGAGGGATGTATACAGCAACGAGCAGTTTGGCTGTATATTCCCTCGGTAGATAGACCGGCCGGCACTTAATAATCATAAACTCCAACAGGGGTGAGCAGTGTTTGCAGACCACAAAACCATCGGCGGCAACCACGCATCATGATGTAGACACCACGCCCTCCGCCGTGGTCTTTACCTCCCGCGACAGCGAGGGGCTCTGGTCCGCTCGATAGAATGTAAAGCTGATCGAGTGAATAGTGCCCAGTCCGGAAACGTTGTTGCGCCATGTTTCCAGGGAACACAAAAACCAACAACAGTATCTTACGTCCTCTGAGTTGCGCGTGTAGTCGGATGTAGTCCAGTTTATGGGTCCAAAGGAGAGTATAGTTGCCAGTTACGATGGTTGGGGGGATAAGACGGCTTGTGGGGGTAGCCGCTAGCCAGCCCGGATACTCAACGCGTTAACACTCTTTAGTCCTCTCGCGAAGAGCTTTGTGGAGCCTCGCTGTGGCGAGAGCAGCAGTGGGGTCGGGTGAATGGAGTGGGCATCCGGGCAGACCGAGAGTCCCGCAGCTCTCGGCGTGGCAGAGTTTTACCACTATAAAATGGGGTTTCTTCGACATCGAGCCGAAACGCACGGACAAATATTGAGCGCATTGGAAACAAATAGACGCGACGAATGGATCAAAAAGCACTGCGGATCACAAAGGACAAAAACAAACGAAAACACCGTTCTGTCGGGAGAGGATAGTAAGCCGCGAGTATGAAAGCGCCGCCATCTTGATGAAAAAAAGTACCATGTTTAGTGTCTATGAATTCGTCTTCTGATGATCTTAACGAGAGTGTATATTATATGTTGATACATAGGCAATATATTAGTGTTCTAAGAATCTTAAATAATTTCGATTCAAGTTCCATATGCAAAATTACCATGCTTCCACACAAAGAGCTATAAAAACTCCCCAGTATCTCAAAACGCCCACTTGGGAGGTACGGCCGTTTGAGAGGGGGGATATTTCTCCGACCTTAGAAGGCCCACACATGTGGAACCCCCAGAGTCGGTGGTTCGTTCGATTCAAGATGAAGGGACATGAGCCTAGAAACGCGTCTGCAACCCCTAAGTGATGTGCAGGCTTCGGCCTTGACTTTTCATCACCAAAGAATCTCTGAAAACGGTTCTTTCATCAAACCAACCTATCAAAGATAAACTGGGACCTTCCAGATTGCATCAACCCCTATTTCAGTGGAGTCGAGGAGACAGTTTGCAAGTATTCAAACTTAGTCTTATTTATTGATACATTAGGTATAATTTGCACCTTTTACAAAGGTGTGTTTGAACTAAGATTCTGATGTTCCCTTCAGGCTGTAAATTTGCTGAATATGCAAATGGATCCATAACTTCATATTCTATTTCTCTTCTCTTTACTGCGTTTACGCTTAACCCAAAACTGTATGTGTGGTGGTGTGGGTGTGTGGTTTGTGTGTTGTATGGTAGGGTTAAGACCAGTGTAAGTGTTCTGTAGTATGTTAGGGGATAGCTCTTAAAAATGTTTATGTAGTTTAATAAAGTCTTACTCGTATTCACACTGGACGTTGTCTGTTGGCTTCAATACTGGGTTCACTCATCATGGCAGATTTATTGCTAACAAGCTCTGTGGGTAGGAATTGTCCGTAAGAAAGGATTATGCTCCTTAACCAGGGAAAATTAGTTCTTCGAATTGACAGGACAGTGACTGAGAGGTCAAGTAATATCCTGCAGCGGATTTAATATTGCTCATGAATTCACTAGTAGATTAAGTTTCCCTAGGTTCCCCATGAAGCTGATTCCGTACAGAGTGGTGGAGAACTGCAGGCTGATAAAAACGCGTTATGAGACATAAACATTAAACCTAAAAGGGGGCGGAAACTTGAGGAATGTTGGGTGTCCCTATTTGCTGGTTTTTTTAGATGCAGATAAAGTGGGGGTTTGATTTGGTACTGCTATTATAATTGTGAGAGTTTTTATGTATTTCATGCTTAATGGTATCTGTGTAAGGTTAATCTGATTTTAGCGAAGAAAGCCTCATTTCAGTATTAAAGCATAAAATCTGTTCTGACAAAGCATAAAAGTCTGAATCTCAGCTCAGCGGCATATCCAAACTGTACCATAATGTAAAATCAAAAATTGCAGTCTGTTTAAATTGGGTTCTTTGAAGAAGACAATCTCAGTACCAGTATATCAAGGTAGATTTGAGTGATGCTCCTCTTTCTACAGCATAATGGCCTTATAGTTTATAATTAGATTGACGCAATTCATCTACACTTTGACTGTATGTATACAGGCCTAGCAACCTGGTGGTCATTATGTGTTTCCCTCGCTGAGTGAAATTAAAGGTGTAATGAGGCACACATAACTACATATATGTTTAAAACCGGCTTTAACTTACAGTAAACCCATTTTGTAATTCTTTAAACAAGTGCAAAGAAGTTTATTGTTACATTAGAGAAACACTCACAGAAGTGCTTATTTAATGCAAAAAGTCTTGAAGGACTGAAAGCACCACAATTTAAAACTGTGGGCAGCTTCTTTGAAATAGGCAGACACTAAAACTGCTTGAATTGCACTGGCATGCATTGGTTACAATGACAACAACTTGTCACAGGAAGCGATAACTTTACATAGCACAACACGCCATGTTGTAAACAAACCACTTGAAGCAGCTAAGCTAACACGACTTAGTATAGTTTCATTTTAGGCTAAGCTACTCTAATAGCTTTAACAATTAGGGGTTAACTCTCTTTATTTGAAGCTTTTAAATACAGATGTGTGTATGCAGTGTGAAGCAATTTGAATTTAAACTAATCCCTCGTTTCTGATTTTTCCACTTCTCTTCCTTCTTTTTCTTCTTTTTATATGTTTACCAATCTTCAGTTCATCTCAGCGAATTTAACTATCTTATATCTATCCTTCCTGAATGCTATTGCTAAGTTACTAGCTAATTAAATCTAAATTAATTTAATTACATTTTAACTGTCTATATAGAGAAGAATCATTACGTTATTGGGTGTTTTTAGTGGCACAGTGAATAAAGCGCTATGGAGGGCGGGGCACACACATGGCATGGCCCAGCATGGGAGCTGAAAACGCAGCAGCTGTGACCAGACATGGTCTGTTACCCAACACAAATCAGTTCATCACTAGTGCCACTGATTGTTCCCAATAACAGATTGATTACCCTGTTTTAATAATATAAGTCAGCTAATTTTAAATCCATTTACATGTTATGCCCCATTTTGTTCCACTTTGATTTG
>JADLZN010003227.1:0-128296 GCA_018155175.1 Sinocyclocheilus anophthalmus
ACAGATATCAGATCGGCATTCATAAATGCATTAGTTGTATGTGTGAAAATGAATTCTGTGTCCTTAACATTGTGACAGCCAGATGATGAGAAAGGTGGGAAAGGGAAAAAGAAGCGGAAGAAGGGCGAAGAGGTGGAAGAGGAGGAGCTGGATGAAAGCATGCTGGACTGGTGGTCCAAATACTTTGCCTCGATTGAAACACTGAAAGAGGTAAGAGCTATAAAAGAGTGAAATGATTTCACATGCCTTTTACAGAAGACGCCTTGAAAATGCATGATTCAGTTGTTTGAACTGAGATTTTATTGTACTATTTATGAACGATTTAGATCATTAAAGCGCAGGAAGCAGAAGCTGAAGAAAAGGAAGATTTTGTCTCTGGAGAGGGTGAGTCAACAATATGTTTGACAAAAATTTGTATAACTTTTTAGTTGTTTAAAATATACACATGCTAAGTCAGATAGGAGTTATGCATGCACGACTAAAAATAGCTGCCCAAGTGCATTTGTAATCTGAAATGACTTGCCTTTCAAGGGACTTTGTATAAGTTAATACTTTGATATTAGCATATGATATATAATTAAATGCATAAGACAGTTCATTATGTAAAACAGTATATCTCCATGAAAAATTTCAGTCTTTATAATTCATATATTTTTTTATGCAGTATACTCTAAAAAATGCTGGGTTAAAAATGGACAAACCCAGCTATTGGGTTGTTCTGAACCCAATCGCTAGGTCAAAACAACCCAATAGCTGGGTTTGTCCCTTCTTAACCCAGCGCTGGGTTATATTTAACCCAGCATTTTTTAGAGTGTACTGCCCAAAAAAGCTATTTGACAGATATTTACATATACTCCTCAAATTCCAATTTGACTGAAATTACATAAATAAACCTGATTCTTTGCCCTGATTTCCAAATATGTTCCTAATGCCTCTGATATGAAAGGGAGCAAGAAGAAGAGAGGAAAGGGGAACAAGAACAAAGCCACGCCTGGGGAGGGAGCACCAGAGAAGAAGAAGCACAAAATCGAAGAGTTGAAGGTACTTAGGTCTTTAAAGGAATAGTTCACCTGAAAATGAAAATTTGCTGTAAATGTCCTCACCCAGCTAATATGATGAGTTTAGGAAATGTAGCACTGCATCAGTGTCTCAGAAATGGATGCTCTGCAAGTGAATGGGTGCCGTCAGAAAGAGATTCAAACAGTTGATAAAAACATCACAATATTCCACAGCACTGCAGTCCATCAGTTAACATCTGGAGAAGACAAAAGCTGTGTTGGACTGTTTGGAATCTCATTTGCCGGATGTGTTTAAAAAAATGGTGTGAAACATTAAATTACACTCTATAGGTGTTTTAGTGTGGTTCCCTTACCGTGCAGCACGAAGTAAACTCAAAGCTTCAGGTCCTGTGCGAGACATAATACAGTCTTGAATCCTGACCAATGCTTCTGTCCTCTGCTCACCCACTGGAGTCTCAGATGTGGCATCAAAGGGCACAGCACCCTCTGTCAAACTCTCTGACAACTGCAAGCCAACATGAAAAACATCACAAACTTAGTGTGTTCATATGCACAAGAAGCTAAGACTATTTGAAAAATCAGATCATCCATTTCTGCTCACTTTGATCTTCATAAATTTTTATTAACAAAATGGTGTGAAATGTTTCCAATTGAAATATTCATAGCTTTAATACACAACCATTTTGAATTTCAGCCCCCAAAAAAGCAAGATCAAAAAATAAAACGCATTAAAATGCAAGAACTGGTATTGCAATGTATTATTAAAATTTTTTTTTTTTAATTAGTGAAAAATAAAAAAAATTAAACAAATAATCAGATTTAAAGGGTTAATTTAAGCCTTGATATTCTACTCTTAGCATCTTGGGCTTGACAGGTCTACTAATTTTTAACAGCTGTAAATTCCCAACTCACTCTTCTCTGTGCAAAAATAATTTAAATTTCATGCACTTACACACTTTCTGCAAAACTCCTAGTTGTAGTCATTTATTACCCTCCAGGTCACCTGGGCAACTTTCTAGAGATGCTGGATATGCTTTTAACCTCACAACCTGAGGATGACAGCCCACTTTTAGCCTTAGCGACCTAAGCCTGTTCACTTTTCTGATGATATTTTTATTACTGTTATGTAATGTCCTTCTTGTGTACCTTAAACCCCTCTGCCAGTTTTATTCTGATAAAAGCTTTAACTCCCTTTCTTTTCCCCTCTGTAGCAGCATCCTCTCTTCATCACTAACACCACATCTGTCAGTTGACAGACCAATCATCAAAGTGAAACTATCCACTTTGACAATGAGTTTTCCCTCAGAAATTAAAGTAGTGGTGTTCGGCAATGTACCTAAAAAAACGCCTCATCAAAATGAACTGATCAATAGCCACTCCTGCAAGGATCTGCTGAGGATTGCTTCCATAAGATCTTCACAGGAAAGAGAAGGAGAATGAGGGGCATAACTGTTGTGATTGGTCCGTCAACTGACAGAAGTGGTGTTATTGTTGCTTCCAGGATTAGTCACCTCGGAGGCAATTCCCATAGTGAGATATCAAATGAATGTTTGAAAGAACTCTTTAAACCATTCAAAACTTTCCTCTGCCACTTCCACGATCTTCCACCACATCTTTAACAGCTGATGATTTTGCTAATTTTTTCATAGTCAAAACTACAACCATGAGAAATCAGTTCTCAGCTTCACAAAGGCAGGAACAAGCTCACATTGACAGCTAAAAGTCTCCTGGTACCCAGGGTGGTTGCTAGGGTGTTTCTATGCAGTTTCTAGGGTACGTGGGTAGTTGCAATGCAGTTGCTAGTGTAGGCAGGGTGGTTGCTAAGGGGTAATGCGGTTGCTAGGGTACCCAGGGCAGTTGCTAGGGTGTTGCTATGCAGTTACCAGGATACTCTGGCTGGTTGCTAGGTTGAGTTTGGATGGTTGCTAGAGTTGTTGCTATGTGGTTGCTAGGGTACTCTGGGTGGTTGATAAGGTGTTCCTATGCGGTTATTAGGGTACCATGGGTGGTTGCTAGGCTGGTTTGGATGGTTGCTAGAATGTTGCTATGAAGTTGCTTGTATCATCACATTGCTAGCACGATTGAGATAGATACTACTGGTTCTATAGATACAGGGCTCCAGACTGCGACCAAATAGTTGCATTTTGTGACTAATTTTCCTGCTGGTGTGACTGCAAAATTTTTATATAATTATATTTAAAATGAATGCACAGGCAATTTTGTTAATGGCACATCCAGTCAATATCTTTTTTCGCTTCCTCTCCCCCACTATTCTATCATCCTCTCAGGTATACCCACTCACTCAGCCTGGTTTATACTTGCTAGGAAATTATGGATGTTTTCAAGATAAAGTAAAGTAAAAGATCGATTCTTAAACCAGAGAAGGTGAACATGTTGGTATTCTTGTGGGGGAGAAAAAACATGCAAACACTGTCACCGACAGCAAGTTTAGTTTTACCTTTCTTTTTGTTTTCATTTTGAAAAGTTTATCTTTGCTGTTTACCTCACGTTACGCTATGGAGGCTCTTTTATTTTTATTTTTTATTTGATTCCTTAGTGTTTGCTAAACGTTCTGTAAATGTATTAGTCGGTATATAATACAGTATGTGGTGTATGCAATGCCTCATCTTATTCGTTTTTGTTAATAAACGTTTTGTAAGCTAGTTTGTCATTGTATCTTACGGTTTTATTGTTTTTAATTAAGAATAACAATGAATCCATCTTTTTGTTTTAGTCTTAAAAAATGAAAAGTGTGTAGATGTATGTAAGCAAAACAGAATGATCTTTTCTTGTAAAACGTGACAACAAAATCGCAAATTTGAAAGTGAACACACCCGAAGCCCAGCTTATAACAAAGCAAAAGAGGAACTCCCATTCACAAAATTCAAATCACAAATAATACTATGATTGGAAAAAGAACGGGGTTACTGTTAACCACTTTCGTTCCAAATAAACTATCACTATGATAAAAGTTCCTCAGCAGGCATTGATTATCCAGCTTGACGAAATTATAAAAAAATGTACCTAATTTTATATATATATATTTTATATATATATATACAGTGGGGAAAACAAGTATTTAGTCAGCCACCAATTGTGAAATTTCTCCCACTTAAAAAGATGAGAGAGGCCTGTAATTTTCATCATCGGTATACCTCAACTATGGGAGACACAATGAGAAAAAAAAATCCAGAAAATCACATTGTAGGATTTTAAAGAATTTATTTGCAAATTATGGTGGAAAAATAAGTATTTGGTCAATAACAAAATTTCATCTCAATACTTTGTTATATACCCTTTGAAGCAATGACAGAGGTCAAACGTTTTCTATAAGTCTTCACAAGATTTTCACACACTTTTGCTGGTATTTTAGCCCATTCCTCCATGCAGATCTCCTCAAGAGCAGTAATGTTTTGGGGCTGTCGCTGTTCAACACGGATTTTCAACTCCCTCCAAGATTTTCTATGGGGTTGAGATCTGAATACTGGCTAGGCCACTCCAGGACCTTGAAAAGCTTCTTACGAAGCCACTCCTTCGTTACCCGGGCGGTGTGTTTGGGATCATTGTCATGCTGAAAAGACCCAGCCACGTTTCATCTTCAAATGCCCTTGCTGATGGAAGGAGGTTTCACTCAAAATCTCACGATACATGGCCCCATTCATTCTTTCGTTTAAACGGATCAGTCGTCCTGGTCCCTTTGCAGAAAACAGCCCCAAAGCATGATGTTTCCACCCCCATGCTTCACAGTAGGTATGGTGTTCTTTGGATGCCACTCAGCATTCTTTCTCCTCCAAACACGACAAGTGAGTTTTTACCAAAAAGTTCTATTTAAGTTTCATCTGACCATATGACATTCTCAAAATCCTCTTCTGGATCATCCAAATGCACTCTAGCAAACTTCAGACGGGCCTGGAAATGTACTGGCTTAAGCAGGGGGACACGTTTGGCACTGCAGGATTTGAGTCCCTGGAGGCGCAGTGTGTTACTGAGGTAGCCTTTGTTACTTTGGTCCCAGATCTCTGCAGGTCATTCACTAGGTCCCAACGTGTGATTCTGGGATTTTTGCTCACATTTCTTGCGATCATTTTGACCCCACGGGGTGAGAACTTGCATGGAGCCCCAGATCGAGGGAGATTATCAGTGGTCTTGTATGTCTTCATTTTCTAATAATTGCTCCCACAGTTGATTCTTCACACCAAGCTGCTTACCTATTGCAGATTCATTCTTCCCAGCCTGGTGCAGGTCTACAAATTTGTTTCTGGTGTCCTTTGACAGCTCTTTGGCCATGGTGGAGTTTGGAGTGTGACTGTTGGAGGTTGTGGACAGGTGTCTTTTATACTGATAACGGGTTCAAACAGATGCCATTAATACAGGAAACCAGTGGAGGACAGAGGAGCCTCTTAAAGAAGAAGTACAGGTCTGTGAGAGCCAGAAATCTTGCTTTTTTGTAGGTGACCAAATACTTATTGTACCGAGGAATTTACCAATTAATTCTTTAAAAAATCTACAATGTGATTTTCTGGATTTTTTTTCTCATTTGTCTCTCATAGTTGAGGTATACCTAAGATGAAAATTACAGGCCTCTCTCATCTTTTTAAGTGGGAGAATTTGCAAAATTGGTGGCTGACTAAATAATTTTTTTCCCCACTGTACATACATATTATATATATATAGATCTATATATATTGTGACCAAATCATGTGCTCGTGCGACCAACTGAGAAATTTAGCAACGTTGTGGCGACTCAGACAATGGAGCCCTTAGCTAGTTTTGTGTTAGCTGCTGTTGACAAAAACATTAGACAGCAAAGACATGCGAAAATCTGCTAAACGTTATTAAATCGCCTTTGAGAGAGGCATCAATCTAGTTTTATTTAAACTGTTGTTATTGAACAGCCTACACTCTCTTGACCGCAACTGGTTGGTCCACAATATACCTCTCTCCGCCATCCTGTCAGATCTGAAGTAAACACTTGACGCCTGACAATACACGCACATCGGCGTGCTTCTCGTGACATCATCATTATCAACTAGTTGTTCAGTTCGGTTCTGTACACACTGCACAGAATTTCTGTAAATGCGGTTGTCGCTACCAGTATTTTTCGGGAGTTAATGCGGTTGCCACCCCCATATATTTTAGTGAATTATGTGTGTACACAACACGATTAAACAGTACTGTACAATACTGTTGTGTGCACATGCAGTGCAGAAATGCTACCTCGCGATGGCGGTTTTGTATATTTTTAAGTGCGCTATTTTTTAATCGGCATACTTGTCTCGTGAAAATTATCAATCGACAGGTGTGTTGAAACTTTGGTTGAAACTGTTCTTAAGTATGTAGTCTCCACCAGTTTTATAATCGGTTGAGATTTGAAAATCGTCTAGTGTGTCCCAGGCCTAAGATGTTCTTTATGCTACTGGGTCTTTATTTCTACTGATATGATTGTTTTTATGTGTAATGTTGATTATGTACTATTATGATTTGGTGGACCTGACATTGTATCTTTTCAATGTTCGTTAACTATGTATTTAATGTATTGATGTGATGCCAGTCTTTTAATGTATAATCAATTTATAGGGCATTTTTTATACTTGCTAGGAAATTATGGATGTTTTCAAGATAAAGTAAAGTAAAAGATCGATTCTTATTAGTAATGGTGTACTAATAAGAATCGTACTCATTAGTACTGGTGCTGGAGAGGATAATCTGCTTCCCACACCCATTATCAGGTAGGCCTGAAAGATTCTGAAGATGGTTTTTTTTATGTTTTTACTTAACTATTTGCTAATTAAAAAAATTCTAAATGTCATCAATTTTTTCTTTCCATTACGGATTTTCTACAACTTACCTGAAAGCCAGACGTTCTGAGTTCTTGAGACACTATTTGCCATGTCTGCTCCAGGTCTTCAGCTGTGGGTTCTGTCTGAAGGATCTTCTGGCTAGGTTTCCTTCGTTTCACTCTTTTTTTCTAAAGATCACAAAAAATTATTTATTTGTACAATCCTTAAAAGTAAAATGTAAAATTTCAACACTTCTACCAAAACAATAAAAGATTAGATAAGCCAGACAGACAGGAGGACTTTTTCTGAAGAATAGTGGCCAGTTTAACTGCTCAGGACAAAGAAATGAGTCATGAACAGTTGTGGATCATTTATGGACAAATCTGTAAACATCCGTTAATTTTTTTAAAACATGTAAAAGTGTTGTGTAAATTCACGTAATCAGGCAGTACTAAAAAAAAAAAAAAGTATGATAATCATTTTGCAGATTCCGCATTTTTTTACCCGCTTGCTTAAAACAAACCGTCCTTGCAGTGATTAAGTAAACACTGTCGTAAGGGCAATTGAAAACAAAGGATTCACTAGCTTTTTGCATAGTTCAGAGATGTCAGAGTTTGCAGGTCAACATATACAAGTTTTTATGGGATGCATGTATTCCAACCAACATTAGCAGGAAATTTAAAAATGGAAGGATAAAAGGGCAGCTTACAGGGGACAAGGACACTGTTCAACAAAGCCAAAAACACACTAACAACAGAGACCAGGGGCCTCATTTATAACCGCTGTGTACACACAAAACCAGCCCTGAAAGAGGCGTACGTCACTTCCTGCGCAAAAGGTGGGATTTATAAAAACTAACTTGACGGGAAAATTTGCGCACCTGAACGCAAACTCTGACCCACACGTACAAACTTTTTTTCCTGGAGTGAGTAAATTAATGAAGTAAAAACAATGATTTTAAGCTCCGTTTTCATGTTGATATATACATTTATATTAAATATTCCACTCTCATATGGAGATAAGGACTGAAATTACATCAAGTCATTATGCAGAACTTAAACCAAAATTATTTGAATTTAGACATTTGTAGTGGATGCGCTTGATTATTTTTCCTATTTTATTGACAGCGAGGAGTGCTATAGGTGCACAATAATTCATCTTTAAACTGAACTGCAGATCTTGTTATGAGAAAATATTTTTTTAGCAAGAACAATGATGCGCACTTACTTTGATATTATGGCGGACACTGCTGGATTCAGTGGTCGAACGGTCCATTATCCTGTTTGAATAGGTCCAATGATAATATCTCACTGTACAAACACAGCTGATGTCGTGTGAAGTCATCTCTACAACATTATGAAAAGTACCGCTGTATTTGAAGGCAACAACTTGAAGAAAACGGCAAGATTTATACGTTTACTTTTTAAAATACTTTGTTAGTGACGCGCCGAGTCAGACAATTTTACACTGCAATAAATGGGCCTATCCGTTTCCACTCAAAATAGCTAAAAGATATTAACCTTATCAGCAAAACTGCATAAATTTAGTTTGATTTGTATGCATCAACCAGCCTTTAACATCCTTTTCCCTCTGCCTCTATTTATTTAATTCTACTTCTATTCCCCAATCATCTACTTCTTCCCTGCCTCCCATCAATCTCACCATCATTTACAATCCGCAATAAAGATGTTGGATGGCTCTTCAAGCACAAAAGACCAGAAACAAACACCCGGTCATGCATGAAAAAAAAATACTGTCTTGTACCGTGAAACCAGTAAAATTTTGAAAAATACCATGATATAAATTTATGGTCATACCGCCCAGCACTACTTGCCACAGCATGCATCAAAAGACATGAGAAGAGAGAGAATGGCCTCGAAGTCGCGCATGTCACGGTTTAGTTTCATGCTCAAATGCAATGTCCGATATTGGCTATACGAGTTATTTGAGACGGTCATATTGCTTTTGTGTTTCTTTAAAAAATAAAATACTGATGTTATAATGCAGCAGTGCTTTTTTCGTGGTATTTGTTCAATGGCATAATTCGTATGGCTTCGAAAACGCGCAGGCGATTTATGGAATCACTTAAAGGGGTCATCCGATACTACATGCACTTTTACAAGTTGTTTGAACTGAAATGTGTGTTGGCAGTATGTGTACACAATAGGGATGCAACGATTATAGATTTTGTTGGTACGATTATTGTCTGAGGAATAATCACGGTTTTACGATTATGACGATTATTATGCATTTATTCATTTCCCAATATTACTAATGTATAAAATCACATGAACACTCTTCAGATATTAATGTGTTATTTATTGCTGGCTTTTGAAACAAAAATAACACAGTAACCAACAATACAGCAAAAAATAATAATAAAAAAGACAAACAAAAGTCTATCTCTCCCATTGGAATTTTAAAAAGGTGACCTCTGCTCTGTAAACATCCATGACAGTATTTCTCTTTTGAAAATAACAAATGGAAATAGATCACAAAAGTATTTAATGTTTTCAGTTTGTACATTCTTTACATTTCATTTGGACCTGGGGTAGAGAATTTGGAAACATTGTGAAAAAAATATTGTTGGTTTTTACTTATGAATAATACTACAACAGGGATAGTAAATAACAAAGTTAATGAAGTAGCCTATTATTAACATACGACTAATATTAACTCAGTCATTCTTGAGAAGTGGGACAAAACGGTGCAAAATTGAAAAAATAAAACCTTGTACTCAGACAAATGAAACTACATTTATGTATCTTATAGCTTATCTAAGCTACTGAGCTATGCTTTGATGCAACCACCCAACTTTTCTCTTTTTTAACAAAACATGCTTTTTTTTTAGCTTGGACTGTGTAATATAATTTCAGCTTTATCTTTAACAGCATTCAAGATGTTTTTAACATTTCAAAACACATTCTCGGGTTAGCAGACAGATTACACTTTCACAAGTGACCAACAATTCCTCAACAAATTAAAAATATAAATTAAATATCAAAATATTAATCTGACGGAGGTGACAGACCTGACAGAGATGACACATCTGACGGTGGTGACGAAAACCTGAATTTGTAGTCATTTTAACGATCAAATAAATTGAATCAATCAATTACTGTATTAAAACAAACAACAGTGAGTATGTTATTGTTTATAAAGCTTATATTCAAGAGTCACATTTAAGATTTTGATATATCATTAGAAACACAAAATATATGGTGGTGATCAGTGTTGGGGGTAACGCATTACAAGTAACGCGAGTTACGTAATCAGATTACTTTTTCAAGTAACTAGTAAAGTAACGCATGACTTTTTCATTTACACAAGAATATCTGAGTTACTTTTTCAAATAAGTAACGCAAGTTACTTATTTTTTTCAAATTTATTGACAGCTCTCCTGTCCCCATGTTGAGAGAAATCAGAAGATGTTACTGTAGTTCTAAAATAAATATGAATATGCATTAATTCATCTCACTCACAAAAAACACAGATTCAGTGTTTCTCAAAATGAATAAAAATAATGCAACTTGACGCAAACCTGTAATAATTAAATGTTAAACAACACAAATATCCTTTATGTATTTAATCCCATTCTATTAACCAATGTCTTTGCTTTTGACCTTCGATGATCCAGTTTAACCGTACTAATAAGCAAAAATTACTCTAGACAGACATTTGTGGGTCTTTTTTTATTGCTGAAGTGTGTTGAAATTTCTTCTTCTGCATTCTACTGTACGGACGTAAATTTACTTTCCCTTCAGCCTGAGGATTATTCATTTCACTTTTGGTGTGAAAAGGCTTTTATATTTGCCAAAAATATAACTTTTTTATTTTAAAAACAAACAAGCAAGCCCTGTCCAGATTAAAAAAGTAACGCAAAAGCTAACGTAACGCATTACTTTCCATAAAAAGTAACTAAGTAACGTAATTAGTTACTTTTTTATGGAGTAACGCAATATTGTAATGCATTACTTTTAAAAGTAACTTTCCCCAACACTGGTGGTGACATCTGACGGTGTTGACAAATTTGGCATTTCTTTCACAAAACCAATGGAGTTCATGTAGTAGCCATTTTATTTTTATCTGTTGATGCTAGATGCCAACAGAACCTGCTTCAGGAGAATAAAATTATCAAAATATTTCAAATAATTTCCTCAGAAACTGGAAGATGGTGTAGACATATCATGGCTGTGACACAGGAAATACTAACATTAGGATTTAAAATATTCTAAAACGATAAAACTTAGCAGAGCCTGTCTGACACTGATGTACTCTGCAGAGGTGAACTGTGGCAAGGGGGTCCTTTAGAGTGACAGCTGCCCCTGATATTCCCTGATTTTATTACATTTTATTGAATGTCTGACGGTGTTGACGCAACTTTAAAATCGTATTAAACATGCATGTGTCATTAAAAAACAACCTTGCTTTGATAGGAGATATTACGTGTTGCTTTTGATAAAACAAGCTCTTTTTCATAATAAAAAAAAAAAACATTTTTATCCATTTTATTGCAAATGAATGCTTGAACCCTTCTCTGTGGACACACTGTTTAGACGTAGCGAGAGGACATTAAGAAACACAGATTTAGTATAATAATGAGAAAATTAAATTGAAGGTGATAATTGTGTTAAATACATTCTATTATTAATCCCTCATGACATTTACAATTGAAAATATTTTTATTTTTAAACCTAATAGCAGTTACCCTTGCTGGACCTGTTTTGTCTCATGTCTCAAGAATGACTGAACTTTATTTGTCCCACAGGGAAATTTTAATAATCTTTATAATAATTCATATGATTTTACATGTGGCCTGAGAAAATCATGTCTATTATTTTGGTTTGTGAGATCGGAGATCGCGCTGCGCACGTGTACAAACATTCAGGAGGACACAAAATTCTTGAGAACGCTGCCCCACGACTTTTATTAATAAAATAGATTAAAAAGCCTACTGGAGAGATGCACAGACACAGGTAGGCTAATTCACACAGGCAACTGTCACCTGTCTCTCTCTCTCTCTTTCTCTCGAATAATTAATTCAAGTAGCTAAATGTTATAATTAATTAATTCAAATAAATGTGATCTTACCGCACTATTTCATCTCTCTCTGATCTGAAGCGGGCAGAATGCGGAGCTAACGAGCTGTAGCAGGTGGTTCTTGCCTTCACATCGTGCATTAAAATCGTTCAATGTACAGCAAGCCGTGCATTATCGCTTATGTATTCGTTCTTTAGCAGCAAGTTTTTTACAGCAATATTTAAATGACACCCTGCATTCTTGGTGTACCCAAAATGATCTCACACTATCGACAGGCATTTCTCTGGAAATGAAGCTTCGCTGTTTGGTTCCTCTGTCACAGTTAATCTAACGCATGTAGTAGCCTCCGTGCCTCTGACGAGCACATCATTTTAAGCTGGTGCACCGCTAGTGTAACTTTTTTCGTTTTGCGCAAGCTGCAACAGTTCCGTTCCGTGTAACAGAAACACTCGGTTTAGCGGAACCTTTACGATTAATTAACCGTGATGTTTTAAAGCGAGGTTAATCGCGAAACCGGTTAATCGCTGCATCCTAGTACACAATCACCCATAATGATAAAAATCCACTAGTGTTTTCAAACTTGATTGACAGTAGTGTTTAAGCACAGACTGGACTGGTGTCTTACCACAGACCCGCCCTGAGTGAGCTGTCAACAGTCCGCCATTGTTTCACCGCCAGAGCAGATGTAGACCAGAATGTCTCCTAAGCGATTTAGGTGTTTTGTTGTTGGATGTAATAGTGAACATAGCAGTATGTTCACAATAGCAGATGTAATTTACTCCCGACATCTGAGCCATGAAGACGCAGCCCCCCCCCCCCCCCCCCCCCCCATGGGATAAGTGGTTCTGAAGGAATGCGCCCCCCGATCTACATAAATGCGTTTATGTTCGTGCAAATCATTACAGAGTATAAGGTTCTTTTATAAATCTTTGCAAATCGCCTTTCCTAATAATGTGCTAATTAGCAAGTTTCACGATGAATGCGGCTAAAGTAAACAGTCCCTTAGAGAGCGGCTCAGAAGAGAGGGCGAGGTCAGCAGAGCTCATTAACATTTAAAGGGAAATGCTACAAAACTGCTTGCTCTGAAAAGAGCGGTTTTTGACAGGGTAAAAAATGTGTTTTTTACACTTCCATTGAGACATTTTAACCAAAACTATGTCGACTTTCGTTGTGTAATAAGACCTAAAGAATCACATCAACTTGTGGAAAATGGGCATCGGATGACCCCTTTAATAATGTAGATGAAAATATAGCACAAATCTGCCATAAATATAGCATTATGAGAACTTTATGTCCTTGCCCGTGTTTCAGCGTGCTGTCATGAAAGCGCATCACGACGGGAGCTCTCTCTCGCATCCCTTTGTGCAGATACAAGTTGCAATGTTATGTCTATGTTACGTATCCAAGTTGTCTGATTAATATCATAGGATGTGTCATAGAACGGGCTTCAGTTTATTGGCATAAAGTCACTCTTCACCTCAGGCAGCTATTCCTTTTTAGATGCTTCTTTATTAATAACATTGCTGCATCATAATCTAACAGTGTTCCAATCACGTGTTCATGTTTTCATAGATAGGTTTTCATGTCATTTTTATTTTTAACATTCATTTTCATAACAGTCTTCAGATATTTTCATTATCTCCATGATGGAGATTTGCCCAGAGAACTGCAGTGCATTATATTAAGTACAGTGTATATTTCTCTCTCGGCTAACAAGGACAACGCACTCAAAGAACTGCATGACATGATCAGCAGGCATGAGAACTCATACCCAGACGCTGCTATTGTTATCTTAGGAGACTTTAACCATTGTGATCTCCAGAAAAGCAACCCCAGATTTCACCAGTTTGTGAACTTCCCCACCAGGGAACCTTGGACAAATGCTACAGTAACACTGGAAGTGCTTATACTGCTGTCTCCAAGCCGCATTTTGGGAAATGTGACCACCTTGCTATTCTGCTATAGCCCGCCTACATCAAAAGGCTCAAAGCAGACCCAGACACGGTTAGGACTGTGAAGATGTGGACTGATAACACATTAGCAGAACTGCAGGGCTGTTTGGAGGCCACATATATGCAAATTGTTAAGGAAGCCACAGACGATATACATGAATACACAGACACTGTTAGCAGCTTTATTGACTGGTGTACTTCTATTTGCATCCCCTCCAGAATTAGCATTGGAGTATTTCTCAGTCAGAAGCCTTGGTTCAATGGGGATGTGCGCATCAAAATCAGGAACCGGTGCACAAAAATCCATCATGGCCACCAAAAGGGTATACACCCAGAGACCTGAGAGCTGCTACAGGGAAAACAACACAATAAGAATATGGCAGGGAATCCATTTGAATTACTAACTACAGGAAAGATGCAGTCAGAACTGTGATCCAAAACGCCTCTCTAATTGATAACCTTAATAGCTTCTTCGCCAGATTTGACCAATACAACAGAGACACTCCCTTAAAGGCCCTCTACAACCCAGCAGAGACTGCACTCCAGGTAACATACACACCCGAATAAAAATCCACATTCGAATGCAAAAACTTTGCATTCGAATTTTAGGTCTGCATCAGCCATCAGGCTGCCTTATCAGTGGCGCACGAAATGCTACAACAATGTAAGTGTCATTGCATTTTAATGTTTTTGTTAGCCTATCCAGTTGAAGCCAGTAGATGCGGCGCAGCTACGTTGTTAATTACAAATATTGCGGGAAAAGAGAACATCAATGCGGAGATCATCTCGTTTACGTCAAAACTGAAACCAAGCCGTTCACACAGAACGCATATTTTCTAGAGGGACATCTATCACTGTTGCACTCGCGTCTCGCACAAAAGAGCAGCATGTTTAAAAAGCCATGTAAAATTAACGCAAGTTCAATTTTGAGAAAACATTTCTCGAGACTTTATGGCAGGTTTTTTCCCCATCCCACTGCAACTCGTGTTTTTAATGCCATGAAGTGTCTGGAGAAGCTGCTTCTGCAGTGGACCCTTTTCAGTTTGTCTACTGCTTGAACAGATCAGTGGACAATGCGGTGACACTGGCACTTCGCTATATCCTGCAGCACTTGGATACTCACAACCATGGGTGAAATTATCAATTTACATTAATAAATTTAATGTATTATCAATTTACATTAATAAATGTAAATTGTTAGTCATGGAATCCCTGATGTCGGCCCCGATGCAATTGACCTATCGGTAAACCCTTCCCCTCGAACGCAGATGAGCCAATGGCAGTTGAGTATCAGTTGCACGGGGAGCAGAACTCTGACATCTTTAGGTTTCAGCAACATAGAGAAGCATTGGAAGATCCGAAGCTCGCATCAGTTTAATGCAGTTAATGCAGTTTAATCAGCTGGAGCTCTTAATTTTGAACTCTCAAAGTGCACCAGATTTATGATTTTAACTTTAAAATGTACAAAATTTTTTTAAGGGGGAGCATGCTCCCGGACCACCTTAGAGGGATCTAGGACTGCCCACCACAGTCTCAAAAATCCTGTGGGAAACACTGGATTGTTTCTTTTTTCCTCACGTGACTCACCTTTGGTAACAACGATTCAAAACAGAAACATTTCAAGTGACACGGGAAAAAGACACGAAAAACTTAAGTGAACATCAGAAAAGCAGCGTGCACATTTCTGGTTAAAAGTGAAAGGCCATCAACTGACAAACAGAAAGCATCACCATTAAAGTCAGCAGGAAGAGCCAAAGCTAGTCCACAGTTTACTAAACGGTTGCAACCTCTAAGTTATTATTGACTGTGTTGGATTGACTGTTGAAAAAAATATTTTGCTTTTATTTATTTATTTATTTTCATTTAATATTATATAATATTACAGTGGGTACGGCAAGTATTCAGACCCCCTTACATTTTTCACTCTTGGTTATATTGCAGCCATTTACTAAAATCATTTAAGTAAATTTTTTTCCTCATTAATGTACACACAGCTTCCCATATTGACAGAAAAACACAGAATGTTGACATTTTTGCAGATTTATTAAAAAAGAAAAACTGAAATATCACATGGGCCAGTATTCAGACCCTTTGCTGTGACACAAATATATTTAACTCAGGTGCTGTCCATATCCTTGAGATGGTTCTACACCTTCAATTGAGTCCAGCTGTGTTTGATTATACATATTGGACTTGATTAGGAAAGCCACACAACTGTCTATATAAGACCTTACAGCTCACAGTGCATGTCAGAGCAAATGAGACTCATGAGGTCAAAGGAACTGCCTGAAGAGCTCAGAGAAAGATCTGTGGCAAGGCACAAATTGGCCAAGGGTACAAACAAATGTCTGGCTGCAACTTAAGGTTCCTAAGAGCACAGTGGACTCCATAATCCTTAAATGGAAGACGTATGGGACAACCAGAACCCTTCCTAGAGATGGCCGTCCGGCCAAACTGAGCTATCAAGAGCCTTGGTGAGAGAGGTAAAGAAAAACCCAAAGATCACTGTAGCTGAGCTCCAGAGATGCAGTCGGAAAGTTGTAGAAAGTCAACCATCACTGAAGCCCTCCACCAGTCGGGGGCTTTTTTGGCAGAGTGGCCCGACAGAAGCCTATCCTCAGTGCACGACAACATGGAAAAACCCGCATGGCGTTTGGTGAGATGGTGAGAAATAAGATTATCTGGCCTGATGAGACCAAGGGGAATTAGAAACTCTCATATTTTGGCCTTAATTCTAAGCGGTATGTGTGGAGAAGACCAGGCACTGCTCATTATCTGTCCAATACAGTCCCAACAGTGAAAGCATGGTGGTGGCAGCATCATGCTGTGTGGGGGTGTTTTTCAGCTGCAGGGACAAGACGACTGGTTGCAATCGAGGGAAAGTAATGCGGGCCAAGTACAGGGATATCACACCCACACGGCCCCGACCCCCCCCCGACACACACCTTCTCCAGAGTGCTCAGGACCTCAGATTGGGCCGAAGGTTTACTTTTCCAACAAGACAATGACCCTAAGCACAAAAAAATAACGAAGGAGTGGCTTCACAAAAACTCTGTGACTGTTCTTGAATGGCCCAGCCAGAGCCCTGACTTAAAACCAATTGAGCATCTCTGGAGAGACCTAAAAAAATGGCTGTCCACCAACGTTTACAATCCAAACTGACAGAACTGGAGAGGATCTGCAAAAAGGAATGGCAGAGGATCCCCAAATCCAAAAATCCAAAAAAGGTGTGAAAAACTTGTTGCATCTTTAACAAAAAGACTCATGGCTGTATTAGAACAAAAGGGTGCTTCTACTAAATACTGAGCAAAGGGTCTGAATACGTAGGACCATGTTATATTTCAGTTTTTCTTTTTTAATGTATAAATTGCAAAAATGTCACACATTCTGTGTTTTCTTCAATATGGGGGCGGTGTGACATTAAGGGACAAAAAATTACTTAAAGATTTTTGCAAATGGCTGCAAATAAAAACAAAGATGATGAAAAATTTAACGGGGGTCTGAATATCTTTCAGTACCCACGTATATAATTTTTTTGGCCCCCTTTTTTCCCCCAAAAAATTAAACATGCTAGTCTTTCTGTCGTGATGTCGTGAAGCATCACAGACACTGAATCGGTTGTCGCCCACTATGACACACTACACATGCTGAAACGATGGAATCTTGCGTCCCGATGCTCATTGTCGTTTACGAAACCCCACGACACCCTACGGCTAAATTGGGCTAAAATCGTGTAGTCTGAACTGGGCATAAGTGGGTGTACACAGGCTACAATCTAAGACATCACAGGGCCCGTTGGTATAATAGCTTCTTTCCAGCCACTGGGAAAGAAGTACCACACTCCACATCCCTCTCTCACCCTGGACAATTAGTATTCCCCATTTCTATGGAAAATTATTATCCATCATCCTATCACCTTTTCACACTTTGGACAATGAACTAGCTCACTGATCAATCTCTTTAACTTATATAATGTTTTGTTCAGTGACTCATCAACCATGTACAAGTGTATTATTAACCCATGTGCATGATCTTTTCACTTCTGTCAAACAACATGTGGAATGTTTATCTAATATTATTTATGTATAGTCCATAATGGGCAACAGATGTTTTCTTTTCTTTACAATGTGAAATAATATTATAATGTGCAATATTACTTTATTTACTACTTCATATAATGTGCAATGTTACTTATTTATTTTACTACGTTATTTTTCTATAAAGCTGACTCTAAGAAACGCACAAGAATCCCACCTGTACTGTAATGTACCTGTGCAAATGGCAATAAGCTTAAAGAAATGCCCCTGGCTCTTACCAGGTGTCCCCCTCTTGCCTGAAATGCTGTGCAGACCAGATAACGGAGCGAGGTTCCGCCAGGCTTTAAGCACTATAATCACTGTTCCCAAGAATGCTTGCATCTCAGGGCTAAACATCTACAGACCAGTTGCCTTAGCCTCAGTAGTTATGAAACACTTTGAGAGGATGCTATTACCATACCTGAAAGTCATTAAACGCTGGCTGCTGGATCTGTTCCAGTTTGCCTGAAGACTAAATAGGTCTATGGATGATATACTGAACATGGGACATCCTTCACTTTAATCTCAGTCAGCTTACTGTACCAACACTAATCTTTAACTGGATCATTAAGCTTTCTCACCAACAGAGAGCAGAAGGTGAAGAACTAAAGAAGAAATCAAAAGAAAGCACACCAAGGAAGCACAGCAGAGGATGCACTTTCTCCATCAATTAAGGAAGCACAACTTGTCCAAAGAAAATGTTGTGCCAGTCATTAGGGCTGTTCCAGACTAAAGATTTTCCTAGTTGACCATTAGCCATTCATTTGTCAACCAATCTTACGTTTATGATGTTAATTTAATGTCTCATGTATTTCGCTCTGCACTTTCAGAGAGGTGTGGGACACGAGCAGGACAGAGACCAACTTTTGTTGTCTAACATTTTTGTGTGTTCTCCCAAAGTTCCAAAGCAGCTGATACTTGTTGTGTAAGGTCATAAGAGCAAATGAGTGAAGATTTGGGAAAAGAAACAAGAGATTCCATGTCCAACGGAATAAATCATGGAATATTTTGAAATATAATTTGTAGAAAATGGAGTGACCAGATCACAAAACATTTAATTAATGCGCTCATTTACCTCTCTCATTCGGCACAAATCCAAATGTTTTCATCTCTGCGATGTAACATTTAATTGCTAACCTATTATTTCTTTTGTAAACAAAGCTTTATACTAAACTTTTGTCATCATATTCACCTAAAACAGCATTCAAAAACAAATGAATCCACCAGAGACTGCATGACTTCTCTACTTCCCAGTTTTTTTGTTTGTTTTTTTGCTACCAACCAACTAATAAAAATTTGTTTGACTAATCCTCTTCTTGTAATCTACCATTAAGCCAACTATTAGGAGGCAGCCCTACCAATTATACAGGGCCACTACTGAATGTGTCCAGTGTTAATCAGTGACTCTTTTGTAAAAGCTTCAACGAAAGACGCAGACCAACGTCGACTGACACCAGATTATAGTGTCACTTCTCAGACATTCCAAGACCTAACAAACACAATTTTGCCATGTTCAATCAGCAAAAACAAGCACTGACCAATGCTCATTTTCACACATGAACCAAAATAAGTAAAACATTTTGCTTTGTGCTGTCAATTGTTTAAAAAAAAAAAATCAATCACATTTTTCTGTAAGTAATCACGATTAATTGCATATTAATATATATATATTGTCATAATTTCACAATGAATTTCCAGATTAATGTAGAAACAACATAGATGGTATATTTTAAATGGTTAATGGCATCTTTTTTACTAAGTAGCCTATTATTAAAGAAGGCCAGTATAATTAATACAAATACTGCTATTGATATCTCTATTAAATGCATTTTCCCTCAATTTCTGCCATTAATTACAGCCATTCAGCATTACAATATAACCGAAAGCCATTATTTTAAACATTTAATAGGCTTTGAAAACAACAACTTAAATTAATCTTTACATAAAATCTTCACATAAATTGTATATGCATAAACTATAAATTGACTATATAATAATCATTATTCAAGCACCAAATGTTAACCAGCAAATGATGCCAGCGATTAGATGATTCCAATGAACTGTTGATAATATCAGGCATCCCTGGTGTAGTGTATCTACATTCGGTTTAAAATATTTCCTTGGATAGGCAGAACATTTATGTTTGTTGTTTGTATTCTGGCCTTCTGAAGTCTTTGCTGCTTAATTTAATAAATTAAATAAAAAGCTTTTTTGATGAAAAACCTGTGTGATGGTGTAAATGCTGAGACAGGAAAATAGACATCACAAGCCTATTTTTGTCCAGTGTCATTGTCCTGTTCACAACAGTTGCAAACATTCAGTAATAAATAATTATTCAGCAAATAAAGTTTTTTTCCCCTGCCAAAACGTATGTATTATTTAAGCTGTAAAAGTTGCTCTCATCAAATTCATAGATGTTTTAAGGGTTACACTGATGCCCAAAACGTGATGTGATGTCAAAAACACAATACATAAAAGCAAGCATTATTGCAGCTCAAATGGTAGAATACGACGCTAGGTCACGGTTCAAGGGAATGCATGAACTACATGAAATTTTGCCTATACCTTGAGTGTAAGTTGCTTTGAATGAGTCTAGCAAAAGCATAAATGTCAATAAATGTAAATTTCTTCCCACATATAATTTTAACTTAAAAGTGGTTCAGCTTATCCAAAGCTAGTATCAAATCAGTCTCAGTTCTCACCTGTACAACCAGATTGTTTCGACCCTTGCAGAATCTCTCCAGCATCTTCAGAAACAGATGTGTGGACTCCACCAGATCTCTGAGAAATGAGCGTGGCTGCATTCGCTCATCATATTTACGTAGGAGAGTAAGAAAAATCTCCCTGAACTCCATCAGATAAAAGATATTACCTGCACCAACCAGAAGCAAACAAGTGACAGAGATGAGGAACAAAAAGATGAGTATACTACCCAAATATTAAACAAAACTCACAGAGGAAAAATAAACATTTCAAACAGTGGCAATGATCTAATCTATTATTTTAAAATAAGCAGAGAGAGATATGTAGAAAATAAGTAGACAAAAAACTTACTCTTTATGACATTGGAACTGTGTTGGATGTTTTCATCCTTTGAGCGATCCATTTCATTTACTGTCAGCAGCAGTTCCTGATACGCCTTCAGAGCCAAGTGCATCCTGGAGACAGAAAACAACCGATCAATATTAAGTGGGCTTTACTTCACTAAGCTATATTAACTTTTTTTTTTTAAATGGTCAAAAATGCAGATATTGGTTCTTATGGTTCAACAAGACTTAGTTTCTAACATGGAAGTTATGTTAGGAAAAAAAGGAAGACATTTTTTAATGGCAATTTTTAATCACAAATGTCTAAGCAGTTTCCTATTGCTCAGTTCATTTAACTTTTTTCAATTTCAGCAACACCACAGTTCACAGTTCCCAGAATAAGCTTTAACCAACCGAAATTACAAAACCAACCTGCGAGACCAGGATGTGGCATCTTTCCGGTCAGTGAGCATCATCTCATAGTAGTTGGTGATGTTCTTCTCAATGAAATGAAAGGTGCGGTTGGATATGGTCTCAGACACCACATCTGGTCTGAAGTTCTGACCACGGTTGAAGGCCATGAAGAATGTTATAGCCCAAAGATAGTATGTCTCATCATGCTGCTGGGCCCGTTCACGGATCAACCCCTCCTGCTCAAAAAAACAAGGTATATGATGGGGAAAACTCATTTAGACAGAGACATTTGAGTTTCAGTTATGTGGATGTTGTCTTACTCACCTTCACAAGGTACATAAGTCGATTATAGCAGTTCTCCAAAAAGTCGATGCAGAACTCACGCAGGAAGAGACGTACATTCAACGCTGAGCGTCGTTGACTCTCTGAGTCTTGAGCCATCTGTTTGCGTTTAGGTACACGCCTCACAGGCTTACCCACATCATGAGAATAGTTCTTAAACTTTAGTTTTAAAACATAAAAAAAACATGTTAATGAAAGTGAGGAGGTAAAATGTTTTTTTTTTTTTTTAAGACCATTGTATTCATGTTTTAAAGTGATACTTACATTGTGAAGTCCTTGGTGAAAAATCACATCTTTCTCTCCAATGGACTTCAGTCCTTGAATGACATAAGAGCCACGGAAACGAGAGTGTCTGGCAACAAGAGACAAAATGATTGTTTAGTTGGTTTATGAGAGGGGAATATATGAAACGATATGAAATGAAAAGATATACATTTTCAAAATTGTTTCTTAATGATATTATTCAGCCTTTAATCAGTGCAACAGAGATTCAACAAATAAACAGAGATGCACCGATCGACTGGCCTGGGACTGGAATCGGCTGATTTTCCGCATTCTTGCCGCTGACCGGTGACTAAAATAGTTGACGAAAATAGTTCCAATCAAAGCCACAGCAGAACTGTTGTGTTTCTCTGAGAAACACAGCAGCGTTTTGTTACTGAAAAAATCCACTTTTGAACGTATCGAGTCATTTGCCACCACCTACTGGTGGTTTGGTTTCATATTTAAAATCAAAATTATTTTTCCTCCCCAACATGTCTTATTTCTATGTTCAAAAAAAAAAATTAAAGGGGTCATATGATGCGATTTCAAGTTTTCCTTTCTCTTGGAGTGTTACAAGCTGATTGTGCATAGATAGATCCCTGAAGTTGCAAAGACTAAAGTCTCAAATTCAAAGAGATATTCTTTAAAGTTAAGACTCTGCCACGCCCCCCCCTAAAACGGCTCGTTATAACACGCCCCCACATAGTTACCTCACTATGTAGACATATTTGTATAATACCGCCCAATGTTCACGCAAAGAAAGAAGGCGTGTTTCAGTAACCGCAGTTAGTGTTGAAGCAGCATGTCAGGTAGACGCTGTGTGTTTCTAGGTGAAAGCACTTTATTTGGCCATCCGAAAGTAGATGCATTTAGTAATCTTTAAAATTACTTACAACAGAACAGCAATGCATTTTATAGACGACCGTTTTCGTGAACCTAGGGAGGAGGTAATTCTGACTTTGCTATGACCATCTGGCGCTTCTGAATCAGCTACTGTTTTTGTTATTAGTTTAAGTATTTGCTAATGACTGTTCAAATGCAGAGTTTTGCGCATAGTGTGGTGGTGCGCGTGAGCGGCGGCGATAGAGAGAGAGAGAGATAGAGAGAGAGCGAGACACATCACAGTGGAGTCACCCGTCTTAACTGTGGCTTGTGTACTGCAAATACATATTCATCACTGTGTCTGTCACACGACTCTGTTCCCCTTTCGGGCTCTGTCTTTACATTTATTTTGAAAGATGAAGCTCTCGATTATGGTAAGGGACGTTACATTTTTCGACGAGTGCTTGCGGTGTTCGGCCATCACACTGCACTGGGTCAGCTGGCCATTCAGAGCAGACTGCGCTTGTCGGAAGGGGGGACTTTGTAGAAAACTAGGCGTTTGAGAGAGGCGGGGCATAGAGACTTACAATAATGTACAGTATTTGAAAAATAATGTGTTTCTTGAACATTAAAGCATGTCAACATATTCTGTTACACCAAATACACAAAATAATGATCTTTAAACAACTCTCAAAATAAAGTGCTCTGTGACTTGAAAGTAGAAATAACAATTGACTTAAAATGAGTTGCTGTATGTAACATTTTCCACTGTTTATAAATGGGCAATGTTTTTCTAACCTTATTAAATGTCATCTTTCACATCAAATTCTTAAATTTGTTTCAATTAATTCAGTTAGAATAATAAGAAACTGTAGAGTTGTTACCATTCAAATTATATCAGTATCAACAAAATCCATCTTTCCATTGCAGAAGAAACACAGAAGCTGCATCTGAAGTGGCATTAGATGTATTTACACGGACTGCTTAATGAAACTGAGAGGTGCCATAAATGAATTTGCACCACAAAATTGCAAATGCTTAATGTTTTAAAGGGGTCATATGATGCTTCAAGTGAGAGCAAAACTAATTATTTTGAACTTCATGCTTCATTTTGTTGCAGCCTATCACCTCCAGGCCAACTAACACATTTTTTAGAGGAGCTGGATGTGCTGCTGTCCTCACTTTTAGTCTTTGGTGACTTTCGAAATTCATCTGGAGAAGCCTTACACTGCAGATTTCCACTCTCTCTTGTAGCCTCATTTGATATTTAACAGCTCACCACCTAAGGTACTAAATCAATCTGGCAATCAGACCTCCTTTACACAAGCAATTGTAACACAGAAAACATTTTGGGGAAACCTCAGCACCATTTCCGAACTTATTTTGTGTGTGCCATCAATCACCCTGCCAGTTTCTTTTTGATTAAACCTATGCTCTCTTTTACCTATGCTTTCTCCCCCCCTCACCAAATTCTCACAACTGGATGTGAAGTGCTACAGACACTTTATGCTCCACTTTGACTTCTTGTCTAGACAATATTTCCTCTCCTCCAGGTCAGCATGTGCTGCTCCCTCTAAACCTAAACTCAGGACAGCAGAGAGAAAATGGCTTTAATCTGCTTTAATCTTTTTTCTATCAAGGTCCACACTGCCAAAACTTGAAGAAATTCAAATGAATTTCATCACACAACAAAATCAACAGCACTATAGACACATGCAAACTCTTCAAAACATCTAATCCAACTCGCTCTCCCACTCCAAATTATCCAACCGTAGCTGCACAGAACTCTAGACTGCCTGGCGGACATCTCGGCATGAATGAAAGAACATCACCTACAGCTTAACCATACAAAGACAGAGCTTCTCATCTTCCCTGACACTCACGACTGTACAGCACAATTTTACCATACAGCTATGGTTGATAACAAATCCCATCAAGTTAGGTCAGAAATCTTGGGGTTAAAAAATCAGGCCCTTGTCATTCTAGGCTGGACTGCAATGCTCTTCTGGCTGGACTTCCATCATGTTCAATCAATCCTCTGCAAATGATTTAGAAATCAGCAGTAGCAAGACTGGTCTTTAATGAGCCTAAGAGCTCAGGTCACACACCTGTGTTTATCTTTCTGCACCCTCCTACCTCCAGTCGATCTTATCTCCCCTCCAGAAGTCTAAGTCTAACCTGCTTCCGGCTTCGCTACCGTTCGGACGTTTTTGCTTACTGCTCTGCGCATTGCTCCCTATTTCTGTACTTTTCTTTGATTTTTCTAAGATTTTTACTTCAGCAGATCAGCACAGTGCTCAAACAACATATTTTTGGCACAAACACTAAAACTAAAAACTCTTTGGGACTGGAATAATACCACGAAAAAGAAGACTTTTGCCTCCCACTGCCAGCAGCTTACATTCCGGAGAAGGGAAAACACAGAGAAAGAAAATGAAAATGAGAAGAGAAAGAAAATGCCTCCTGTTGAATCTACTTGCTGCATGAACTACTGCAAACTTCTACAAAGGATTACGGTTCTTGAAACAAAGTTACTTGCTGGATTTCCAAAACAGGCAGAACACTCAGCAAACCGTCGTCACGGACCCCATCAGCATACAGCCGGTGAGTCCCATGAATCTAGTGAATCTCAACGGTTTATACCAAGTGTAGAGAAACAAGCCGAAACTGATTGTCACACTAATCGATGGCACAAACAGGGAGCGAGACCCAAAGGCAGTAGAGACATCAGATTGTAACAAGTTTCTCGTATTGCTGCCGTAGCATCCTCTACCCCAGATTCGGCTATGACAAGGCTTGTGAATACTGGTATTCTACCACCCCCTATACATCTTGAGAACAGATTTGAAGCATTAATGAATGTGGGTGAGGAATCCCCAAATGTGATTAAACATGGATCGGATCAGCCAGCAGCTAACATCGCTACTAACAGACGCTCAAGGTCGAGCAGACAGCGGCTTTCAGCTCAGAGCGCAGCCGAGCCCAGGACTCAGATAGTGGGCGACTCCATTATCAGAAACAACAGTAGCAGAAATACAACAACATGCTGCCTTCCTCAAGCAACAGTTTCTGATATGAACAAGGAACTTCGGAAAATTCTAATGAAGCGCAAGACTGCAAATCGAATCATCATCCAAGTGGGGAAGAATGATATTCGGAAAGACCAGTCAGAACTCCTTAAGAAGGACTTCATTGAACTCTTTGAAACACTTCGAAGACTTAAAGTTCAGTCGTTCATCAGTGTGCCACTCCCAGCAAGAGGAACTAATATGTTTTCACGTTTGCTTGGGCTGAACACATGGCTACAAAGAATCTGCAGCTTAAAAGGAGTCAGTTTCATCGATAACTTCAATCTTTTCTGGGGTCATAGACAACTGTTTAAACTGGATGGTCTCCACCTAAACAAACTTGGTGCAAGTGTGCTAAAGGACAACATCTACTTCTCCATCCGTCATCCTTCAATAGTGTGTGCCAAACTACTCAACCTGAATGGCACACACACCTGGACATAGTATGAGTGACCACAGGACTTCATATCAGCTTCCGAGTCATCATGTGGTTGACACATCCCACAAGGACACTGATAACACGCAGCCACAACAAGCCCTGCTCATGGACACCATCACGGCTGAGCCCTGCCCACAGAGCTCATCACAGACAGACTGTGACGTATCAGAACAGCTCCAAGACTCAGCATCCAAGGACGACTTTCTGGAAAACAGCCAGGGAATCCAGGACAACATATTTCAGCCACCGGAAACAACAGAGCCACAGCCCTGCTCACCAGACACATTATCCCTCTCTCCAACATCTCCACTTCTAAGCTTCTCACAGAAAATGGAGGAACTGGTTTATGCTGGGTCCAGACTCTCCCACTCTTTTGCTGCAAGCCCCCAGATATCAACTAAAAAACGGCGGGCCCCACAACCACCAAAGCCTGTGGGCCCAGCTCGTCTTCCTCCTCCTGTGAGAGCTCTCCACAACGCCAGGGCCCAAACCCTCCATCTGCTGTAGGTGAACCAAAAACAACTGATAACAGCTCTCAGTGATATGTGTCGGGTCCCCGCTATAATAGCAGCAACATTCACCAATGTTTACAGAACAAGCGGGAACCCAGTGTGCCTGTAGTTTTCTCTATTTCTGTTTTATCACGTGATAGAAAGTATAAGGCCTTCTTAAGCCGTACGGCTGACTTATCTAATCTGCGGCCTATTATGCATCAAATTAAGATTGCTGTAGAGATACAAAGTAGTGCCATCAAGTTAGCATTTTTAAGCATTTGCTCAGTAAAAAATTTATAATTTCTGATCAATGACTTAATCATCACAAACAACTTGGATTTTATGTTTTTAAACGAAACATGGCTAGAAGACAGCTACAGTTCAATGGTCCTCAATGAAACAGCCCCTTCTAACTTTACTTTCATGAGTGTTTGCAGGACTGTTAGGAGAGGTGGAGGTGTAGCTGCTCTATTTAAAGATGTCTATCAATGCAAGCAAGTGTCATTTGGTCAGTACTTGTCTTTTGAATATCTAGGGATTGTGTTGAAAGGTGCTCCATGCATTCTGTTTATCATTATTTACAGGCCTCCAAAATACTCTCCAGCCTTTGTTGAAGAGTTCACAGAAATTTTATCAATGATTTCCTCAGAGTTTGACTTTTTTGCTATTGCAGGGGATTTTAATATTCATATAGATAATGCAGAAATCAAAACTACATAAAAAATTATAACTTTTAAACACTTTTGACTTGATTCTGCATGTGCATGAACCCACACACAATCTTGGACACACTCTAGATTTAATCATCAGTAGATGTCTAAACATTTCATCCATTGTTATTAAGGACGTAGCCTATCTGATCACTTCTGTATTTTCTTTGATATATTGATCTCTGTTACCACTGAATCTAGATCGGTCTCAGTCAGAAAGATATGCATTAACGAAAACACTAGTGTGCTATTTATGGAGGCTATATCTTTATCACCAAGCATTTCTGCAGACTCTGTTGATCTTCTCCTTGATTCCTTTAACTCAAAAGTTAAGAATGTTATTGATGACATTGCTCCTTTGAAAGTCAGCAGGAAGACTGGCAGACAGAAATCAGCTTGGAGAAAATCAACAGCAGTTCAGAGTATGAAAGGACAATGCAGAAAAGCTGAGCGGATGTGGTGGAATACAGAACTTGAAATTCACTATAGCATATATAGAGATAGCCTTCATGCTTTCAGTGTGGAACTAGCCACAGCTAGACAGAGTTTTTCTCAAACCTTATAAACAGTAACTTGAACAACACTTGCACTCTTTTTGCTACTTTTGAGAGACTGACAAACCCCCCAAATCAGATTGCCAGTGAAATGCTCTCCGACAGCAAATGCAATGAGTTTGCTTCTTTCTTTTCTGAGAAGATCAATAATATCAGGAAGGCGATTAGCACATCCACAAGTTATGCAGAGGTCAGACAGATTCAACTGCAATATCAAAAGAAGATACTATGTCTGCTTTTGTAGAAATTGATAGCAAAATTTTGGAAGAAATAGTAAGCACCTTAAATCGTCAACATGCTATCTTGGCACACTTCCCACATATTTTTTCAAAATTGTGCTTAACTGTTTGGAAGCAGATCTTTTAGAAGTGGTGAACGCCTCACTTCTTTTTGGGACTTTTCCAAACTCCCTGAAAATTGCAGTTGTTAAACCCCTTCTGAAAAGAGAAATCTTGATAACACCATATTGAGCAACTATAGACCAATATTAAATCTTCCTTTTATAGGCAAGATTATTGAAATGGTAGTTTTTAATCAGCTGAACAAATTCTTAAACTCAAATGGATACCTGGACATTTTTCAATCTGGTTTTCGACCGCATCACATCACAGAGACAGCACTCATTAAGATAAAAAATTATATTTTCTTTAATTCTGGTTCTGGCAAAATATCAGTGCTGGTACTATTAGATCTCAGTGCTGAATTTGACACTGTCGATCATAACATACTACAAGAGAGACTGGAAAACTTGGTCGGGCTTTCTTGCATGGTAATTAAATGGTTCAGTCATACTTAGAAGGGAGAGGTTAGTTGTGAGTATAGGAGAGCAGAAGTCTAAGTGGACGTCCATGACATGCAGAGTTCCACAAGGCTCAATTCTTGCACCGCTTTGTTTAGCCTGTATATGCTCCCACTAATTCAAATAATGAGAAAGAACCAAATCGCCTATCACAGGTATGCAGATGATACCCAGATTTACCTAACCTTATCTCCAAATGACTACATCACCTCAGTTTCAGTAGTCATGTCAAAGCAGTAACTAAATCAGCATACGATCATCTCAAAAACATTGCAAGAATTTGAGGTTTTGTTTCCAGTCAAGACTTGGAGAAACTTGTTCATTCCTTTATCAGCAGCAGGGTGGACTACTGTAATGGTCTCCTATGGTCTATTAGGCAGCTGCAGCTCATTCAGAACGCTGCTGCCAGAATTCTGACTAGAACCAGAAAATCTGAGCATATTAAACCAGTTATCAGGTCCTTACACTGGCTTCCAGTTTTATTTAGGATTGATTTTAAAGTACTTTTACTCGTGTATAAATCACTCAATGGCCTAGACCTAAATATATAGCAAATATGCTCACTGAATATAAACCTAACAGTAACAGACCACTCAGATCATTAGGATCGAGTCAGTTAGAAATACCAAGGGTTCACACAAAACAAGGGGAATGTGCTTTTAGTTATTATGCCACCCGCAGTTGGAATCAGCTTCCAGAAGAGATCAGATGTGCTAAAACATTAGTCACATTTAAATGCAGACTCAAAACTCATCTGTTTAGCTGTGCATTTATTGAATGAGCACTGTGCGATGTCCGAACTGATTGCACTATATTATATGTATAATCGTTTTCTTAAATTTATTTTAAACCTCTTAAATCAATTTTTTTTTTTTTTTTTTAAATAATTTTCAAAGTTTTTAAATTTCTTGTTTTTATTGTTGTGATTATTGTTTTTATTTTATTTTATGTAAAGCACTTTGAATTACCATTGTGTATGACATGTGCTATACAAATGAACTTGCCTTGCCTTGCCTTGCCTAAGGTTGGTAAGAGCCTCGTGGTACCATCTCACAGGCACAAAATCAATTTCCAGAACTTTTTTCATTCACTGTTCTTTGCTGGTTGAACAATCATCCCAATCCTATCCAGTATGCAGAATCCCTTACAATATTCAAGAAACCGCTGAAAACATCTCTTCCATTAGCACTGCATCCTACTGAGGAAAAAAAAAAACCCTCTAATGTTTTCACTATTCCTTAATCCATCTCTGTTCTAGCTTGTGCCATTTTAAACGATATTTTGAAATTTTGCATTACGATCACTATGATGAATCGCTTGTTGTATTGCAAATTGCTTCAGATAAAAGCATCTGAAAAAAGAATAAATATAAATGGAACATGAAAGACTATATACTGATTACCAACATTTTTAAAAATATCTTTGTGTTCCATAGAAGAAGAAAAAAATGCAACACCTTGGAAAAACAGGTTTGGAGTGAATTAATTTCTGGGTGGACAATAGAGATCATGAAAACCCAGTTCCGCAGCAGAGTTCTACCACAAAGCAGTGTCGTAAGTGTGGCGTGGAGGCGAAGGGGGGAGACAGACAACAAAACAGCATCTTCATCAGTTTTATTTTGCTGTCAGTGAGTTAAAAGCATTAAAGCTTTCCCACAAATGCACGCTGCGATTCACAATTATACACAACAAAATGAACAATTATACATAGTTTTGCAAACTCACCATACAACACACAACACCACATCCTGTGACCGAGGGGGGGGGGGGGGGGGGGGGGGGGGGGGGGGGGGGGGGGGGGGCAAACATTTGCATAAGCTGTTTAATCGGTTATATCAAGTAGCTGTAAAAACCGTTTACACTCAGAGTGTGGATGAAACATGTTCACGTCAGACTCAATGGTATATTGAAGAGAATGTATGCCATGCAGGAAATCTTACAAAGCGAAAACACATTTGATCAATGAATACTCACTGAATGCGATCTCATAGTTTAAAGCGTCTGTCATAGGAAATCAACATGTGCTGTTTTCAGTATTAATTAAGCAAAGCAAGGGAACGACAGAGACACAGATGAGGCTCAGCTGTAAGAAATCATCCTGAGGTTAGACAAGGAAGAATTTAAACCGAGGAGAGGAAAATGGCATGACGAAGCACAAGGAGGGCGCCGTATCAATCAATTATGTTATTTTCTCTGAGTCTTTTATATTAATATATTTTTATAATAAAACAAAAAATGAATTGATATCGCGTTTGGTCTCGTTCTGTGTCGCGTATCTTGTCAGTGTCTGCGCTTTTTTGGCCATTTGTTGTGGAGAAAATGAGGAAAGTGTGTTCAAGCGCCAGCAAAATAGTGTAAATAAATACTCTTTGTGAGAAGCAGTCAATCAGCAGAAGTTAAAAGCAGCTTGTAAGTTTATTTATTTCTTGTCTCAGTGTTTAGTGCAGTTGTCGTTGCTAGGAACTTGTTTTGTTTACTGTGTGAAGTGCTGATATCACCTTTGGTCTCGTTCTGTATCGCGTGTCTTGTCAGTGTCTGCGCTTGCTTGGCCATTTGTTGTTGAGAAAATAAGGAAAGTGTGTCCAGCTGAATTAAATTTGAGTTTTGTTAGCACACGAATATAACACAAGCGCACAAGCTCGTGTGAAGCTCTCCTCTTGTGAAGACCGAAGAGTGTAAAGACCATTGACTCTACCGTTCGACTCCACCGAGCAGGGACACCGGCAAGGCACATAAGTATCGCTCTTCTGAATCATTCTCTTTCCTACTACCCCTTCTGTTTTCAGTTTTTGTAACCAATTCTTACTATGTGTTTCCAGATCCCTACTATTACTACCACTCGCAAACCACACATAACACACTGTAGGCAGCGCAATCCTAAAAACCTGCGCACTTTGCCTATGTCTGCTAACACACTACTTTCTTTTTCTATTGGTCTCTTGAACTGCCAGTCTGCTGTAAACAAAGCAGATTTTATTACTTCTATTACAAATCATTCAAGACTAAACCTCATGGCCCTGACAGAGACGTGGATCAAACCAGAGGACAATGCTACACCTGCAGCACTCTCCAATAATTTCTCTTTTTCCCCACTCCCCCCGTCTGACTGGAAGAAGTGTAGTTACTGGTCTGCTTATCTCTAATGATTAGAAAATTAACCTTACCATCTCAGTATCAACAGCTACTTTAAATTCACATTCAGCCACTATTCACACCCTCTTAAAATCCATTTATCAAGCTTGTTATCGACCCCTCAGGACAATTGGTTTCGCGTAACTTTGTGAGAATTAGAGTGATGCTCTCAAACTCTCCGGAGGGTGGTAGTACTCCCGCTAGTTAGCTTGGAGACTTCAAACACCCATCTAGATTAAACCCAGCTGCAGGACTTCAACACTCTGCTTGCTTCTTGATCTTCAAGGCTAGTAACTAAGGCTACTCACAAATCAGCAACCAAGGACCTATTCCACGACACTGCTCCCGATATGTGCGGTTTACTAATGCACACCTCGGATCCGTCCTCCTCCTCGTAACCTCAACATGCTTCCTGACACACCACATACCCTACACATTACTTTTCGACGTCACCTACGCTCACTATCACCCTTCGCCGGGCTATCTGCTATGGTTTATCTTTGATTCGTCCTGAACAGTTATCATCTCTGATGTGTGTATATTATGCTACTGAGTACTTTCTGCTCCACTCTTACGTCGTTTAGACACTTGTCTGCCCCTTGTCTTCCAGGCCAGGTCGTACCACCCCTTCTGCCCATTGGCTGTCTGATGTTCTCCGCGAACATCTTTCTAAGTTCAGGGCTGCTGAAAGGGTGTGGCACAAATCACAAAATACTACTGATCTTAATGTATATCGATCACTTCTCTCTTCATTCTCTGCTAATGCCTCTACTGCTAAAAGGACATACTAATCAACAAAATTAACAATTCACCTAACTCTCGCATGCTCTTTAAAACATTTTCCTCCCTCCTTTGTTCTCCTCCTCCCCCTCCTTCATCAACTTTAACAGCTGATGACTTTGCCACATTCGTCATTAATAAAATTACAAACCTCAGTGCACAATCTGCACACCACAAACTGTCAAACACATCTTACCAGCAAACATATACACTTGTTTTCATCCTTCTCTCCACTCTCTGAGGCAGAACTCTCTAAACTCATCCTTTCCAATCATCCTACTACTTGTCCGCTTGATCCTATTCCGTCTCATCTCCTTCAAGCCATTTCTCCTGCCGTTGTACCTGCACTCACTCACATCGTTAACACATCCCTTCACACTGGTGTTTTTCCCTCAACATTTAAACAGGCTCGTATAAAGAGTGTGTTCTCTCTTCCATGATCGATGCTCTGAGGTAATAACATTTAATTTCAGCAACATTACATGGCCAAAACACACATTAGACGGCAATCGGAAGTTATTACAAACACTTGATGGTTTAAAGTGAGTTTTGAGTAAAAGCGGAATATAAATATTATTTATTATCTTATGTAGCATGATGCTACAGTTTGCATGAATGGCCACATAACACGCGCTTTCGGTTGTGTAGTATGAACGGACATCTGCATATGATCGGAGCTCCACGCAGCTCCCGCGCTACTCTCCATTGGAAATGAATGACTTCCGGTCTGTCGCTTGTCATTTGTCAGCGATAGTGGAAAGCTGGCTTGAAACGCAGTGGAAACGCCAGTATGACGAGGATCGTTTTCATTTTAAAACAAACGCACCAGTGTAAATGTAGCCTTACATCTAAGGGGGCTGGGACGCATTCGCACTACAGCCTCACGTGTGCGCCACATCTCTGAGTGTAACCTGTGTAAACTAGTAGGTGTGTTCGACTTGACGCGGACTGACTGTGCAGACCGATCGGTGTATTACAGTACCACGAGAGCTAAAGAGAGCAGACTGCTCCGTGCGCTTTCGAATCGCTCTCGCAGATGTCAAACACTGATCGATCTGTGCCGCACCTCTTCTAGTCGAACACACCGGCTAGTGCTGCAGGCTTAAGGCCAAAGTATACTTCAGCCGTCCGTGTCCACATTACGTAATTTTCGTCATCAGGAGGGCTCGCGGACAGCCGCGCACCCCATCTGCATGCAGGCAATTTTTTGAGACTGCGCTGTAGCGTCTGCTTAAAATCATGGATGGTCTTTGGGTTTTATGGCTTAAGAGAACACATATCTTTATGGCACATATCTACGTCACTATGTGGGAAGGTTTGCATAACACCGGCCAAATGTTCACGCTAAGAAAGAAGGAGTAACTTTTATTCTCACTCTAGTATTGCCGTTGTCATGAAGGCACTGTGTGATTCGTTGTGAAATCGAAACTACTTTGTTTGACTTTTTCAAAAGAGGACGATATGGCTTCGTCATGCATGGAGCTGATCCGTGCTGGTCGCTGAAGGAATACTACAACTTTGCGCTGTGGATCGCCGATCGGCTTTCACCGTGGACAAAGCGGAGTTCAACCCGGGGTTTTCACTAGGGCTGGGTATCGAGTTCGATACTTTGTAGGCACAGACCGAATTGCCTCGATACCATTGAGTATCAAAAAACGTCTTGTCGTTCGGTACCAAATTTCGATACCTAAGGGGTTAGTCTCATCAACGTCAGTGAGCCAATAAACCTGCAGCACTAGCCGGCGTGTTCGACTAGAAGAGGTGCGGCGCAGATCGATCATCTGCGAGAGCGATTCGAAAGCGTATGGAGCAGTCTGCTCTCTTTAGCTCTTGTGGTGCTGTAATACCAGCAGTATAGAGTAGTGCGGGAGCTGCGTGGAGTTCTGATCATATGAAGATGTCCGTTCATTCTAACGTTACACGACTGTAAGTGCGTGTTATGTGACCATTCATGTAAACTGTAGCATCATGCTACATAAGAAAATAAATAAGATTTATATTCCACTTTTACTAAAAACTCACTTTAAACCACCATCGAGTGCTTGTAATAACCTCCGAGTACGCATTACTCAAGACATTGAGCAAATAACTACAAACAATAGCTTAAAAAATGACAAACTATTTCCATGTCTTCCACCTTTTTATGTAGGCTACGGAAATCACGCTTTATTTCTCCCAGTCTCTCTCACAGACGCACACACAGTATGATGACACGCGGAGAGACACGAACAGAAACTTGTTGTCAGCGATGCCCCGCGAATTTATCAATAAAATAGTTGCGCAGCTGAAAAGCTACATGACATTTAAATGACAGTAGCGAGGTTCTTAAAGCAGTTCAACTTAAAGATTCGCTATTAATAGACGCTGCTGCTGAGAGACGCATAGACACAGGTATTCACACGCACTTAATCTCTCTCTCTCTCTCTAATAACCGCATTAGACTGCATTGATAACTGCGTTAGCCTGCATATCAATGGCTAAAGCCTCTGTTATTAGCTCTAAAATTACATTTTGGAATTTGCAAAGGAAGGTTTGGGATGAGGTGCGTCAAAAAATTTGTTCAACCCACACAAGATTTCAGGACGGAAACATGTCAAATGTCTCGAAACAAATGATCTGAACAATGTCTTGATGTGTGGTTGGGAATCCAGGCCGTTAAAATTATTAGAGAAATAATGCACTCCCGGAGGTGGTTATGTGGCCACGACTATATGGAATGGTCTTTCTCAGTTCTCAAACAAATTAAGAACTACATTCGATTTTTATTGACTGAACGCAAACGCTTATTCCGATAGAAAACACTGTATCGTTTCCACTGATTAAGAAATATTTTGTTTGCTTGGGTGGTAATATAGGCCTATTATATAGGGAAGGGGGGCCCAAAAATGTGTTTTACCTACGTCCCGAAAATAGGTAAATCCGGACCTGCCAACTAATGTGTGTTTTGGCCATGTAATGCTGCTAATATTAAATATGTTATTACCTCTGAGTCAATCATGGAAGAGAGAACACAAGCAAACAGCGCTGGAAGCTGCTAATGCTCATCATTAAATCAGTGGAAAATAAATAGAAATCATGATTCTGTCTGAGCTATGCGTTTTAAAATGAACACTCACTAGTGTAAATGTAGCCTAACAGATGTGTAAACTGAAGACTATTTCAACTTTATTAAAACTATTTTGCACTGATTTACTGTGATGGTTACATTTTGTTCCTTTGTGCAGAGGAGACGAGTCTTTGAGTCTGTATAAACATCAACAAACTGAAAAATAAAACCAAAGTTTTTTTTTTAGATAATGTAATCTTGCTAAAATTGATTTCATAAAATTGGTATCGAAAAAAGTATCGTTTAGGAACCGGTATTGAAGTCAAGGTATCTGTATCGGTATCGATCTCGAAATTTTTTTGAACGATACCCAGCCCTAGTCTCAAGGTCCTTCCGGCGCTACCCTCGAAATCACCGGCCGGCCGTTATCAGCCTCTGCCACTCTAACCCTCGGCCGTTCCTAACGCTAGCCCCCGGCCTCATGTAACTGGTAGGCCGATGTCACCTACCCTCCGGTCGATTACTAACGCCTACCCAGAGGTCCCGCTAGCCCACGGTGGCGGCATCTGCTCAGGTAGGCCAGCGCCGCTACTCTAGGCCACCGGTTGACGATACGTTTCGTTAGAAAGTGAAACTACTTGTTTGGCCTTCCAAAAGAGGACACATTTAGAAATCAGTGGTTAAGTTGTATTTTACAACACTGTTCCAAAACAGTTCAAACCAAATATTCAGATATGTGCAGCACATTTATGGAGGACTGTTATGGACTTGGGGAGAGTAGACTACAATGCGTCTGTTCTGACTCACAGCCTGCAAGTAAGTTTTTTATATTTAAAGAGTTTATATTTTATATATTTAAAGCGAGATTTTTGGGCAGTGTAGAGTAGGGCTTGTTGTTTGTCATTTCTACGATCACAAATGCAGACATGGTTTATGTTTACACGGCGCGATATGCAACGCAACGCGTAAAAAAGACAGTATAAGTCATTATAAACAATAATTATGTCCCCACTGGATGCAACGAATGTCTCGTTTATAATGGGTTTTCATGTTTTTGAATCATCGCTCCGCCTGACAGGGCCCACAACATTATGTATGTGTACCACAAATACCCACCACACAGTAGGGTGAGGGACGTAACATTTCCGTCACAAACTTGAGGAATTCGGCCAATCACAACACACTGGATCGCTGGCCAATCACAGCACACCTCGCTTTTTTTAGAACAATGAGCTTTGTAAAAATCAACGTTTGATTCAGAAAGGCGGGGCATAGAGGAGAAACAGTTATGTACAGTATGTGGAAAATAATGTAGTTTTTTAACCTTAAACCGCATAAACAAATTTAATTACACCAAATACACAAAATAACGTTATTTTTAGCAGCATTATATGACCCCTTAAATGTGAAATTAAACCGCCAGTAGGTGGCAGCAAGTCACTGTTAAGAAGTGAGGCATTGCAATTGAACCGAATCATTTAAACGGTTGATTCATTCAGGAACGAAACGTCGTCATGTTGCACAGAGACGCAAAACAGTGCTGTGGCTGTGTTTGGAATTTTTTTGTTGGCCAAATAAAGCAAAAACAAGTACGTCTCTAATATTACCTTCTTGTCATTGAATGTTGAATAAAATCACATTTGCATCATCGCTGATTTTAGTGGGTGAAAACTGGCACTCGTCGTGTGATATTGACTAACTTTATTTCTGTGGTATTTTTATGCACAAAGGCGTTTAGTCTTTCGCAAAACATAGCTAACGTAGGGACATTATAAACTAGTCACCACAATTGATTTACAGTTATTAAATATGTCCAGCGATTTTATTTTAAGTACGGCTCCTGTTGACTACATCTATGGTTCTGGTCCGCAAAAATTTTATAGGGTTGTGAAAGTCAGTAATAATGATCCGTGGGGAACCACGTGTTGTGTGTAGTTACAGTAAATGGACTAAACAAGCACGAGCAGATATTGTTTGTAATTCGAGTGCTACTCGAGGTATTCGAGGAATCATTTCAGCCCTACTCGTGATGGCTCATGACGCATGCTGCGACTAAACAGTCTCAGAAAAATGGTTGCAGGGATCTCATTTTTCATGGTATCTTCAGATTTGACATAGAAACTCATGAGACGTGACTTTCAAACAAGCGGCAACTTCCCCCTCTGTCTTGTGAAGCCAACAAGGAAGTGACAAACTGTAATTCATCAACTGGCCGCTAAAGGCTGGCTCCAAAAGGGAGTCAATCCCATAGACTCCCCATGTTAAAATGTCCAACTTTACAGCAGAAAAAAACATGTTTACAGCTTGGTTCAAAAAATGATTTTGGTCTATATAGCTAATTTTGCCCTTGATGACAACTGTGAGGGGGGTGATTTTTTTTATAACTCATCCGTTATATATAATTATATTAAGCCTTAAAGTTCTGCATAATTAAGGGTGTGGCCACTTGAGTGACAGGTGGATTGCCGCTGCTGTCACCACCGTCGAGCTAGGTGGGTGTGGCTTCAGCAACATGCTCCCGCCTCTTTGCCCATTTTCGAATATCCGGGAGTGACGCGCTGCCAAGATGGCGAAGCATATCTTTTTGAGCATCAACAACTCTGGATGATGGATCTTTGGATTTCCAAAGACCCCAAAATTGTGTGTGTAGCACACTGTTGTCAGGAACTGTTCCCATTTTAAGTTAGATAGGTCATTTTCAGCTGTGAGTTCCAAAATGGGGGGTGCAGGTTAAACAAATAAATTTTGCTTGGTTGGAACAGCAGCTACACTAATTATGTCTATTTGTTTCTCTGTTACACGTGATTGACATCCCGCGGTAACTAGGATTTACACAAGCTTCAGTCTGGATCAGAACACCTGAGAAGAGATGATGCCAACCCCTCAGCGGACCTCAGATGATGCCAACCATGCTGAAACAACATACAGAACTACCAAATTTTGCTATAAGTTAAATTGCATCATATAATAACTGCTGTTAAAGGGTCGTCACTCTGTTTTCTTTTGATACATCTTAATTTATTTTTCCCTACATTTCTTCCATATGTGCATTAACTGACAGGGAACCACTAGTGGTCGACCGATATTGGTTTTTTGACAGCCGATGCCGATGGCCGATTATAATTGTTTTTATTTTAATTAATATTTAAGAAATTTGAAATAATTTGAAAATGGATTAAAAATTTGTAAAATAAACATACTTATACTTTAATGACAAGTATTTCTCATAAATAAATCAATGTAATAAAATTATAATTAAAAAGGAAGTAAACACTGTAATCATCAGGTCACTCAGTATTCTGGGAAGTTTGTGTTGGGATTTGGGAATCATATTTTTTCAAATAAAGCCAAGGTAACACTCATTTTACATACAGCACACAGTGAAAATGACATGAATATGAAAGTGGGCAAATGCATAAAGTGCAGCATAATTTTAAATCACAAATTTAATGTTTAAAGCATTCAGTTTGCACAGATCGAAAGTCACGCAGACAACACATGATCATGCAGGCCACATGCACACTTGATTGCAGTTGATTGCACAGACACTATTTAAATTGAACTGAGCTGGATGATGACATCACTGAATTCAATGATGAACTGTCTTTAACTGAAGATTGAGTGTTTACTATTATCCTTTTGCATTATCGACACACTATTTTCCTAATTAATGCTGTACAAGTTGCTTTGACACGATCTGTATTGTTAAAAGCGCTATATAAATAAAGGTGACTTGACTTGCACACTTCACAAGATCTCACAACTGGATCCGACTAAGTTGGCAAGGTTTTTGAAATTAGACGTTTATTAGTCATTCAAAGATTTGTTTAAATTATGTAAATGCGTATTTGCTGAATGCTGACGGCAAACGAGCAAGTATTATAACATTTGCCTTTCTATTACTAATAATATAATTAATAATTTATTATAATTTATTCTTGTTTAACAGTTCTATCAGATTATTAGACAGACTTCTATCCGTATTAGACCGAACTGTTAACAACGACAGCGAACAAAAGGGAGAATGTGAGCACTGTGCTCAGGCGCTGCAGCTCTCAGCGCCGTCAAAATAAGAGCCCCATCTCGAACGCATCGGCCAAACAGAAAAACTTATCGGCCAACGCCTATATTTGAAAAAAATGCCAAATATCGGCCGATATATCGACCTTGGCGATATATCGGTCGACCAATAGTAACCACTGATAAGCTACTACTAAATATTGTAGAAACTTAATTTGCTGTAAAGTTGCTTTGCAACGATTTGCATCGTGAAAAGCGCTATACAGATAAACTTGAATTTAATTAAAGCTAATGCACTTGAAAAATTTCTAATTTGAATTTTATTATTAATAAAGATTTAATAGTAAACATGATAATAGGTTCTTAATTAAAGAGTTATTTTTTTCAGGATATTAAAATTATTCTTGTAAGAGATTTTAATTTAGTCCCTAATGTACCAACAGACCAATATCCAATAATTGCAGGACCAAATTCCACATTTCCAATTATTAGTAGATTAGGTTTGGATCTTAATGTCATAGATGATTGGAGATTTTAAAATCCTGACAAAAATGTACATAGTATAACAAGGATAGATCCAAACAATCAAGAACTGACCATTTCTTTATATCAGACACATTAATGGAAAGATTAAAAAAAGTCTCAACTGATCCATCAATTTTACATATCTTACATCAAGTTACATATACTACAATTAGACCTGGAAAAATTATATGAAAAGAAAGCTATGGAAGCCCGTTTCAACCACTGAATAAGAAATAAAAATGGTAACTGCAACTTTTTATCTCACAATTCTGATATTTTTATCACGTTTTATAACACACAATTGCAATTGTAAGAAGTTTCCCCCCCCCTCAGAATTGCACTTTATAACTCACAATTGCAAGTTTGTATCTCACAACGCTGAGAAAAGTAGTCAGAATTGAGACATATAAACTCGCAATTCAGAGAAAAAAGTCTGAATTGCAAGTTTATTGTTATATGTTATACAATTCTGACTTTATAACTTGCAATTGTGAGTTTATGTCCAGCAATTGTGAGAAAGAAGTCAGAATTGTGAGAGATAAGTCGCAATTACCTTTTTTATGTTTTATTCAGTGCAGGCTTCCATAGAAAGCAAAGGAATCATTTTTGAGATAAAGGAGAAAGAACTCAATACTTTTATTATTTAAAAAAAGGAATTATGAATCTAATTCTGTTTTAAAGCTTAAAATAGATATTAATTCATGAAAATTTTAAAGATATATCTAAATTTGTAGCTACATTTTATGCTAAGGCTTACACCAGTCAAACCAGACACTGATAACTTAATCTGTTAAAGCAGAGAATCTGCAGGATTTTTAAGCTCAAATTTAAGACCTTTAAGACCTGCATATGGCAAAATAAAAATTAATACCAAATAAGCGAGGTAGGGCAATGTCTATGGTAACATATTCAACTCTAAAATGACTGTCAAAAGAATGATTTACAGTTCAGATACAGGTTTTCACAAAAACAAAGTTTTATAAAATGATAAACTTCACATTTCAGCCTTTAAACCATTTAAGAAATTGATGAGTCAAAAGTATCAATTATTATATTAATTTAAACAATCAATCAATTATTATATTCATTAAATAACAAATATATTTTACTGTCTTGATTGTTTAGATTTTTATAACGCATTATCTTCTTGTCGATCTACCAGTTCACATTTACAACTGTGCGTCGTTTGCTGTACATAAATATGGGTCGATTTTCACACTGGTCTGAACAAAAACAGCAGAGAGGCTTATTGAAAATGCATATTCATTCTCTGCCAGCAGGTGTCGCTTTCTGAATGCCAGAAATATAGCAGTTTCCCTGGTAACGGTTGTACACAAAGCAGCAGCACCTGACTTTAGGTGCGTTTCGACTGACAGGATCCCTACGCAGTGTTCACTGCTCCCTAATCCCTAAGCACCTGTTTAAGCATCTGTTTAAGTGAACTTCGCTGACAATAATCGCTCATTTGGAAAGAAAGCCCTGGAACATCATAAAAGAAAGGCAATGACGGGGGTCATGCAGATTATGAAATAACATACATAAATATTGTAATTTTTTTTACTTTCAAATTTAAATACAAATACAATACATACACAAATATGTATCTACTAAATAGTCAAAATGTATGTTTTTTATACTTGTATGACTATTGCAGATATAATTGACTATTAACAGAATGTAGTGGTCTCATCTTGTGCACTTTTTTTCCCACACGCAGCCTCATAGTAAACACTCTTGAGGTAAAATAAAAAATGACATAGCCTCAGCTGCTTCTCGCCGGTTTCACCTATTCAAACTAGTGTTGTCAAAAGACCCGGTATTTCGGTACCAAGTCGGTACTAAAAAAATTAAAACGTTACGGTACCAGGATTTTTTTTAAGTACCGGTGGTACCGAGTACCTGGTCAACCCGGTTCTTGATGCGCTATCCGAAAACTATCCTCTTCCAGTGTTGCCAAGTCCGCGGTTTTCCCGCGGAATTGGGCTGCTTTAACACTGTTGCCGTGGGTTGTTTTCATGTCGGGGTTGAACCAACGACCCATAACGTGATATTTAACCCATGGAATGCAAATTTTACTAGGGGAACCCCACCAAAACATGCGTATTTTATCCTCAGGATCCCCTCGAAACTCGATTGGGCGGGTTTTGTTTAAACCTGGCAACCTCTTCTTAAAAGCAGTGGCGACCTCAAGAGGAGGAAACGCATCAAACTAACAAAACACCCCGATCAAGTTCAAGCAGGTAAGTTTCAATTACATTTTTAATATTTAGAGCTTTTGTTATGAATATTATTCCATATTTTAATTTGAATTTCAGATTGAAATAAACATCGCCGTTAGCGTATACGTAGTTAATCGTTAGCATAAACGCGACTAACGCTAATATAATGAGCATTAGAATTAATTTTGTTCAAAATTATTTCTTTGTTAACTATTTAATGCTCCAATAACTTTTATTACTGTAAAAAACAGGAGGACATAATGGTATTTACTATTTTTACACACCAGAGGCTTTTAAATGAACTGTGTAACCAAAATATGCGTGTTAGAGAATGTACAAATGTATGGTTAACAGTGTTTATGTCATATAGTTTTTATGTCATATCAGTCCGTCAGAAAGTCTTTTTTTTTTTTTTTAAGTTAGTTAGTTGTAATTCTTGGCTGAATATCTCTAGCAGGTTTTAAAATCCCTTTAAAAAATGAACACAGTTTGGATTAAATAAAAGTACAGTCAAATTTCATCTCCTGTATAGACTTTACTGTACAATGACAATGTTTTCTAACGTGAGTTAGATCTAGTAACATCTTACAGTGAGTGAACAATATATTTTTTAACATTCATTAATGTTTGTGAATGTTATTTAATACAAACACTTGATCATTCATGTTTGTTCATTGTGCATTAAATAATTTTAACAGATTGAACTTTGAAATTAACCCTAAGAAGAATAATTGCCATATAACTATTGTTTATTGTTAGGTCATATTATCTAACAAACAAAATCTTATTGTAAAGTGTTTTTAATACTACAGTTTCCATCTATTTGATATACACTTAATATATGTAATCTTATCTAAATTTATTATAAAAGCTATAAAGGTTTGTTATTTACTGAAAAGTTATATTTTAGCTGTTGTCAATGATCTAATGTTGTATTTTGTCAGACTCAGCCCATTGCTTTACTTAAGTATATTATATTTTCCTTTTACAGCTGCAGACTGAGGAAGATCCTGAAACACACCAGCAAACCCTAAAACAGACAACAGTTTACAGATGTTTTTCAGTGGCAGCAGAACTATGACTAAACTTTTGGGTGAAAGTTGTTTACTTTTTTCAAACTTTTATTATTATTACTTTTATTACTTGTGGAAAAACTTGAAACAATTTTAAATAAGTATAAAGAATGGCATTGGTTTTGTACATTTAATTTTTGTTTAACGTTATTAATAAAAATTTTGTTCAATTAGCATGTTTTTGTGTTTTGCTTTGGTACCGAAATTGGTACAGAGAACCGTGGATTTTCACTGGTATTGGTACCGAATACTGAAATTTTGGTACCGTGACAACACTAATTCATACAATACAATATGCAAATGCTCTGCTCCATCATTAGTTCTAATTGGTGACACGGTGCGCAATGACAGTTGGGTGATCTTCCCTGTCCACTTCCTGTGAAGTGATGTATAGATATTCCCTTATTCCCTATGCGTCTTTCAGTGCCCTACGAACTGAATGTTTGCTCCCTTCGGATTGGAATCTCACTTAAGATGGCTGAATAGTCTGTGAAGTCCACTTCGCAGTCTACTTTCGGTCGAATGGAACGTATCTTTTTTAAAACGTGTAGTGCTCGTTTATTTAATGAAATCATAGCCTTTGAAGTTTAATAATAAAGCTATATCGCAATTCTAGTCATTCTGTCCTCAAATTTATGACCTCTTGAAATCATAATTAAGACTTGTACCATTTAAGACTTTTTATGTTATGGCCTTAAATTTGATACAACTAAATTTAAAACCTTTTTAAGGACCCGTGGAAACCCAGTAAAGAACAAGCGACAATCATTGATTTGCTAAAACCGAATTTTTATGTGATGCAGAAATGACATTAAATGAAATAAAATAAAATTAGGTATTGCAAAAATAAGAGAGATCAAATCCCCTGATAATGACTGATGAAAGCTTTTCAAGATGATATCTCTGAATTATGCAAAAAATAAATGAATAAAAATTAGCTATATAGTGGTTGCTGGATGACTAAACAAGGAACTTCATCAAATTACAGATGAATGCAAGTCTGAGTTTATGAAGGACATACAGTATATCTAATATCCGGCTGGTGTTAGACCTTATTGATTATAGTGAATAGATAATAAAATGTAATAAAATTAAAGAGGCAACTCTCAAAATCATTCAAAGAATACACCCTTTTAAAGAATATATACAAATGGAATACATTAACATATACTGACATACTTTCTCATCTTGCTCATTATGCCTGATGTTTCAGTAAAAAAGAAAAATGCAAGCAAATAAATGAAGTTGTTTAGTGTTTCATGACACTTTAAAGCATGGCTGCTAAATAAACCTTTAAAAAAACAACAGCACCAGTTACATTAATTAATCCACCATCATGACCTATGCCCAATATGATTACATTCTCTCACCTGGCACCTCTCAATAGCGTGCGGCTGCGTTTTTCTGCCAGTTCTTTCTGTCTCAGCAACTCCAGCTCCTGCATGTCTTTCTGTTTCTCCAGGGCTGAACGCATCTGTCCTGCATTCACCAAAATCTCAGAAGTCTGCAACAGTGATGTCAAAAACAACATACAGCTAATTATCAGATGAAAAGATCCATGTTTCCTGAATGTTTTGTAATTCTCTCAAATGTACAGTTCACCCAAAAATGCAAATTTGCAACAGATGACTTTATTACTGACTTTCTTTGGCAAACAAACATTTTTAGAATAATATTTCAGCTCTGTAGGTCCATAAAATGCAAGTGAATGGTCACCAGCCTTTCCTAAAAAAAAAAAATTATAATACATTCACTAAAATACTTGGCATTAGCAAGTTTCATGATTTCTGAAGCTTGATTACACTTCCTAGCACCATCTGCACGAGACAAACCTTAGAAAGTGTAGTTTGAAATCATTGGGCCTCATTCATGAAAGACGAGCAGAACAAATTTTTGATTAAATCGTTCATAAAGCTGTTCTGACATACATTTTGGGATTCATGTATGCCGGCAAATCAATGCCAAAAAGAACCGAGTGCACCAGTAGGGTATATGTCGAACATCACCTGACCAAACCCGGAAAACAGGTCTCATTGTTCCGCTGGTCGGAGAACGTGTAACAGCCGTATATTCAAGAAATAGCGAGAATCTATGACTTTTAAGATAATCAGTTAAACTAGCTAGCTGTTTTTATTGATCTAAATGTGAAAAGAATAAAAAAAATAAAAAAAACTTTTAGATATCAGTCCGCATATGTGATGGACATTGGTTATGATCATCATTGGTATCTACTTTGAAGGCATCTTGAGTAAAACTGCTTCATATTTAACTAAGCATATGCAAAATCCTTGAACCGGAAGCGCTTCTATTGTGGTACCGTCCATTTCCATGCTCTTCAAGTTAACTCAACTATGACGACTTCTGCTGCTGAGAAACCCGGAAATGTAAAAAAGGTCCATCTTAAACGGCCACATGGTTACTTCCCTTTTGGAAGCAGCTGTGATGGACGCTGTGAAAAGGCGATCCATAATTCACATGTGACTGAGAAATGGCTTTATTAAGGGACCATGCATGTAAATGGTAATTTATTTTTTTATTTTTTTAATAATATAACATGGCTGTTTAATGAAACTAATTGCATGCTTTGTCGTAGAAAGATCTTTAGCAGACGTTTTATCATAAATATTTGGTTTACTAGTGATTGCAATCTTGTGATGTTACAAAGATAAAACACGACATAAACCCTTTGTATGAGGATTTGTATTCCGACGGTTATTAGCATGGTAAATCTACCAAAATTGTTTTTCATACAAAAATGGGTTATATTAACTTCGCAAAATACAAATAAAATAAAACTAATAGTCAACTTGTTGCTATAACTCAAATGAAACGGTAGTTCAACATATATGCTTGTCCATTAAAGAATTGTAAGTGTACATAATTGTAAAGCCCAAATGGGTTTGTAGGTGCTTTGTTATTTTTCAGGTTATGTACTTGAATGCAGCAAATAACAACCAGGCATCAACAGCTTACCACTTCTTCTCAGAAGCAGTTCAAAAATTAGATTTACCATCAAGGTGTGCATTGTAACAAGAAAGAAACGAAAGACACAAATTGTATGTCTGTAAATATATTTCATTTATTTATTTTTTACATAAGGGTAAGGGGAGACCAAGGAGTGTCATTTGCTGCATTCAAGTACTTTTCTTTAAGACCTGATACTCCACTATGTACGCTTGAAAATAAAATGCTGCGTTTTGAATGCACTTCCGACAACAAAATGCATATTTTTTGAAAAATATTTTTTTCTTTTTCATTCGCTTTTGAGAGGACATGTTGAAATCCTTTTTTTCGTTTCATAATATGATGTCAGTCGGAATTCATGGGAGGGGATTACGGTAATTGTGAATGAGCGTGCACGCTCGCCCCATTTACGAATGATTGGAATTCATTAACATACACGTTTAACTATCAAATCTGATGTTTACGAAGTGTTTGTGAATCCGGAGGAGAGTTTTTGGGAAGGTCTGTTTTACACACAAATTACTCTGAATTTACTCATATATTTATGCAAGTTTCATGAATGAGGCCCATTGTGCCTAAAGAATACACCGAAAAAGGAGTTACAATTAGATAGCTTCAGAAGTCACTGGAGCCATATGTATTTCAGCTGCCTTTTTGGAGCTTGCATTGCATGGACCAACAGAGCAGAGATATTTTCTGCAGAAGAAAACTATCTAGAATAGCATTAGGGCAAGCAGCTGATGATAGAATTTTAATTGTTGTGTGAACTACTCTTTTAAAGAGCAAAGATTCTGTGTGCCAAATATTATTTAAATATGTCACCTGATCTCGAAACATAAGGGAGATGATTTCCAGGATGTGGAAGCTCCATTGCTGTTCACTCGGAGCACATGCCAGAAACTTAAGCAGATCGTCCAGCCCACTCATGTGAATGGCCCACAGCAGTTTATCATGAATACTGGCATCATCATCCACATTCTGCACATGAACACACAAAATAAAGTCTATTTTAAATATTTGACAAAAACAGGTTACAGCAACAACATTTAAATTTCAGACTCGGAGGTCAATTTTAGATGAGTGTTAAGTTATCATTTGCAGCTCAAAATTTTGTCTGTTGTTTAAACTCTGAACAATGTTTTGCCGAACTGAAACTACAACCAAGTAAACACTTTAATAAACATTATCCGTGTAAAAGCTTACGCAGCTTTTATGGTTTTGTACATTAATAACACATAAAACTGCTCCTGCTGCACAAAAACAAGCAGTTGTTGATTGGTATGCTATAGTTGTTAATTTGACCTACAAAAAGGATTTTAAACATTTATACAAATTATAATATAGCAATAATACATTAAGTTTCCATGTTGCATTCAGGAGATGTAGGTCAATTCATGAAAAACGAGTGATACCAGATACCAAAATTTGCTTATATTTTTGCAACTGTTTCAAGAACTAAAATTATTTTGATTACATTTTGAATGCACCCTCTAGGAGCTGTGGGTGACAATTGGTGAAGACCGAACCAACAGATTAGGAGCAGAAATGCAGCCGTTACCTTGGCAACCCAGTACACAAAGCAGCTACTTTCCGTTTTTGAACAGGATTTAAATGTTTCAAACAGCCATTCAGATTTTTGCATTCGCAATGGTGTTCATCACAGCATTGTTAAAGACTTAAAAAGCTAGTTATTTTCAAACCTAAACATTTTTACATATTAAACTGACGTAAAACTTGCCCTGGATATTGACTGAAAATGTCAGATTTTTATTATTGTTCGGTCACATTTTACAATAAGGCTCCATTATTTAACATTACATAACTACTAGGGCTGCCACTAACGACAATTTTTATTTCGATTAATCTATCGACTAATTTATCGATTAATCGATAAATCTAAGCAATTAATTTCCCACAAAAAAAATCAACAATTTTACTTAAGAATATTTAATTAAACTATATTTTATTAAACCAAATGAAATCCAAATTTCCATGAAATCCTTTTTTAAAGCAAAAGTAAAGTGCAACAGAGTGCAAGAAGCAAGTGTCAAAAATCACTGATTTTTTCAGTGATCAATTCCAAATCACTGAAATCAAAGTTCAGTATTATAGTGTAAGAATGACAACATATCCATGTGTTCTAGTCTACTACTAATAAAATTATAATCAAAAAACACTTTTTAAAGGAGAATTTACCAGAAATGTTATTTACCAGAATTTATTTAGGAGAAAAATGTAAATGTGCAGTATTTCTGAAAAAAAAAAAAATTATTATTTTTTTTTTTTTTTTTTATAAAATCAATTAATTGAAGATGCTTTTGATTATTAAAATTTAATGGAACCAGTCAAACGGAATCCAGAAAATAATGGAAAACAGAATTTGGTAAAGATAAAACTTTAAAACTCAATTAATTAGACAGGCTTTTTGATTAATAAAATTTAATTTAACCATTAAAACAGAGTATAGAAAAATAAAAATGAAAAAAAAAAACCTGAATTTGTAAATAAAACGGATTTCATAGGGCCCTATAATTTTAATTAATGAATTTTTTTGTGGTAATAAAAATAGATATAAGTGAACAATAGCCTTTAAAATTACTTAAAATACATATATAATAGCAATGAGGCAATAATAATTAGTTCAAATAAAGTATCAAAAAGCAAGAAATCATAGTTTTATTGGACAAAACTCTTAAAATACATCATGTATAATAAACAATAGAGCTAATGTACATTAAACATTACATCAAAGGCCTGCAGAGGGCGCCAACGGACTGACGATTGTTTTTACACATTGCTGTCCGATCTAATACTTGTTTAATATTAACCAAGCACCATTTAATTCAAATGTCCACTTAATCTTTAATATTTGGCCATTTCTTTAGGACAGAAATGCTATAGCCACTGTAATTAAAAGAATATGTGGACATCAAAACGTGTAAACTCAAGAGTGAGGGTTCAAGCTTTTATTTTGAAAACGCGATGTATTCTCCTGAGTTTGCGTAGTTTTATAAATTATTTACCTTAAAAATCTGATGAAATGGCACACTTTGCGTTCCCATTTGAACATTATAATAAACCCAAACTCACAACAACATGCAGAGATGGAGTTTGAGATGCTCCACACATGTAAATGATAACAGTTCCTGTGGAACTACTGTGAAAGGAGCCGCTGTGTGACGCACGTACTTAACCTACACGCATGTAAATAATTAAAGCGTATATACTGTATTAGAACTGCATAATTTAATTAACTCGTAGCGTTTGTGAATTCACAATAGCATTATTCTTTATTATGTTTTTTAAATGGGTCTAATATATCATGCAGCCTTGGAAAACAGACTAATAATGTGTTTTATGGATTCTCGTCCGTGAAATGCACCACTTCCGGTATTTTGTCAGTAAGTCGACGCGAGCAAAATGAAGTCGAGGATTTGAATAAAAAATCGAATAGTCGAATATAATCGACGAATCGCAACAGCCCTAATAACTACATTTAACATTAACATACAGTTAACATTAAAGTTAACATCTGATATTATGTAGTGGACTCACATGAATGGTTATATTTTATTAATACATTTTTATTAAAGTCTGTGTAAAGGCAATTCAGAGAATTGTTTCTAAACACATTATAAATGTTAGAAACGTATTGCACAAACACATTACAAAGACTCTGAAACTACGGGAGTTTAGACTGTAAATAGTTTTTTCACATTTTGACTTCAGGATTTTTGAGCGGGCCGGAAATCATGTCTCAATGACGTACTGGAGCCACTGAGTGTGGCACCTCCCCTAACACAATTATAACTAGAGCACATTAGCATCAGTGGTTCACCGAGAGTACTGTCTTACTGTTCGTACTTACAGCATGACAGTTTATAGCTCGTATTGTCTTGTATAATGCATATTATAAACATGTATGGCTGTGTAAATCATTAAGTGCTAGAGGGAGCATCCGAGACTTCTGTGCAAAAACAGTTATGACGTTTCAAAGCATAACCTGGTGGCAGAAAATGACGTTTTAAAGTAGCAGTCTATGGAAGCCATTGAATAGAAGAAGAAAAAAGGTAATTTCTATGTTTTTTTTCACAATTTTGAGATTATATCTCACAATTCTGATAAAAAAAAAAAACTCTTCATTCTTTTTTCCCCTCGGCACATAACTGAGTTTCCCACACTTCTGGCATTTTTCCCTTAGAATTGATAAACTCGCAATTGTTGACTTGAATAAATTTATAAAGTCCGGACTAGGAGATATAAACTTGCATTAGCAAAAAAAAAAGTCAGAATTGTGAGAAAAAAGAGCTAAATATGTAATATGTTACGGTTTAAATAGTAGTCTATTTCATGCTGTAACTGCAGGGCTAATACAATATGTCCCCTATGAACTGCATATGTGAATATTATATAGACCTATTGTTTAAATCAAATTTATGCTTTAAAAGTGTAATCATACCAGGTTTCATCCATAGTCTGTCCATTTAAACGTCTGAGTTTAGCTTCAAATGGCGTCTTTGACGACAGTATACCATAAAAAACTATTTGGATTCAGATTCTGACACTAAAGCCACAAAAAAACCACAAACAATACATTATTCTCTATTCAAAATGTTACCCATTTACCTCCACTTGTTGCCAGTGTTTTTCTGCAACTACTATGCACGCGCAGCTGCAAGTGACGTAACTGTGACGTCTACTCCAAATTGGTCTATTGAGTTTGTAGCAGTATTTGACAGTCGAGAGAGGAAGCTTTCCCGCGAGTGGGCGTGGTTTCAGCACAGACAGCGGATCACCCCCGAGCATTTGCGAGCAGAGAATACTGCTTATGGTTAAGATGTTGATCATTTATTTTAACATTAAGGCCCAATCCCAATTCTATTTTATACCCCTTCACCTACCCCTTGGCCCTTGAAACAGAGTGTCAAGGGGTAGGGATGAAAATATTCCCCTAAGAAATGGGACACCACTTCTACACAGTTACATGTCGTCACTAACTCCTACAATACACACATATACTCCATGGTCTGTCTGAATACTGGTGTGCATTAGAGCCATTTAATTACCGTTCTGTATTAATGCGCTGCTTTCATTGACACACACATATCAGAGATCGTCAGTGCGCACACAAACATCCAGGAGCAAAGAAAATTGTCACCGCTGCCCAGTGACTTTAATAAAATCGCTTTTATACTGAATCGCTACATTATATTTCCCAGCAACGAGAGGATAAAATCGCTGATTTTGGAAGTAAACTCACTCTAAAAAGAGAAACGCACAGAAGATGCACCCAAAAAATTCACACATGCAACTTTCATCTCTCTCTCAAAATGGCCATATTTGAGGGGGAAAAAAAGTTTCATTTAAGTTCAAGTTCTAATTATTCAGATGACTTGTCCCCTTCAATGTCTAGTGGTGGTTACGGCCCTGATCAGACATGAAAATATGTTGGACTATTGTGCAGTCAGTTAATAATTAGCAAACTATAGCGATTTTTTTGCAAACGTTTCTTTGAAGAACATGACCATACATTAACCAGATTGAATGTAACAAATTATTATTTTTCATTAAAATCCTTAATGACAAAATATATGCACATTTATGGGTCTTCTTGTTCGTTCGGGCAGCCATGTTGCCGCTGTAGCCGGTGTATGGTAGATAATTCTCATACCGCTTCGTCTGAAGTGGGGTCTTGAAAAATCTTCATTTGAAGGGTTATCTGGCCCTTCCCACTACCCCTACCCCTAAAAAAAAAAAAAAGTAGGAGTAAAGTGTAGGGGTAAAGGCCTTTCCACACTGAGCGCGAAAAAGCTAAACGAATATCGAACGCTGGAATAAAACAACAGATTTCCTAAGGATGTTCCAATAGGACCATGAAAATTGTGCACGAAAATGCAAATGGTTTTTTTACCCAGTGGACGAATCTTTGCGTTCGCAAAGTGAAAACATGGGCCGTCCAATAAGAATTGAGCATTACATCATGTGCCCGGAGCAGCTGCTGTTGCACAAAAAGGCAAGAGTGGTGGCGCTGTGTCAAAAACCAGTTTAAAATACTGTAACACAGAAGAGTATACCGAGAGAGAAGAGAGTGGATGACGAGTTATTGTTATCTTTGGTATCTGAGAACAGATTTATTCTCACATATTCTTAATATAATTTCTATTAATACACTGAATTATGTGATCTGGAGTGTCCGTTTTCTTCCACGTGCACGAGTGTGAGCGTTCACTCTAGATCTTCCGTATTAATAAAATCGATGGAAACATTCATCTACACATGAAATATAAAAAAAAGTAGACTTTCTGTATGTGTTTTGCATATAGCTCCTGGTAATTTTTTATAACAATAATGAATGTTTATGACAATAAGCAGTGTGGCGTTATTAAACATACAAAGAGTGCATATCTGCCTAGAATCAAAATCAACTATAGATCACAATCGGGAGTTATTACAAGCACTCGGTGATGGTTTAAAGTGAGTTTTGAGTAAAAAAAAAAAGACATTAATTACATATATTTTCAAATGTGGCTTGATGCTAATTGTACTTCTATTTATATTTTAAGATGTTTTCTTGTAAGCATTATAAGATAGTGTTTCTGAAGTAGAACCAAACTTTGTTTAGCTACATTAATTTAATGCTGTATTTTGAGCAGTGGACGATGTTAAATCCACATATGATATATCTGAGGAAAAATGCATTGCTGGTCGGCGCCACCTAGCATGCAGGCGTGAATTAGTAGAAGACCATAAATAGTTTCGTACTCTGTGTGAAAGTACCGTACGTCAGCGATTCGCCTCGGTTTTTTGCATCACGCTCAGTGTGGAATGGCCTTAAGAGGTAGAAATGGGTTTGGGCCTAACTAATGGGACCTTACTGTCCGGTTGTTATAGTACTTCAATGTGTTTGTAAAATTAGTTTTCTTTCTTTTGTGTATTGCTTTATTGAATTTAAATGCTCAGAGTTGTTTGTTTTTAAAAAAAAAAGTATTAAACCTTTTAGGAGGACAACACTTTTTTTTCCTAACCTACATTAATATGTGATAATACCATGATAAAAGCTTCAGCAATTATCATGATATGAAAATTGTATATCGTCACATGATAATATATATATATATATTATATATAGATATACACACACACATCTAAAGTAGGACTATAAATAATGACATTAAAAAGTTATATTAAAGCGGAAATATTTAAAAAAAACCTTCTGTAACTTTTGTATTCTCCTTATAATGTCTCCATATATCGCCTTAAGCTAAAACACATTATTTGAAAAATTTGCATAGTGTCACTTTAATGATTTTTTTTATGCGCTCCTACATTTTTCAACTTACAAGCACATGTGCTCCTTGAGGGGAAAAAGTAAGTGTCAAGCCCTGAATACAGCATTTAACTAAAAAAAAATAAAAATGGCTGAGCCTACAGCGACTCGGTTATCAGTTGACCCCTTTGCTGTCACCCCCCCATTTTCGGCATGGAGACACAAATGGCATACCCAAAATGAAAAGGTTGCTGCTCATGAGTCTTTCTGACTAGATATATAATCAACATATGTTCACAAAGCTGACACATCAAAGTTTATGGTCCAAGAATCAGAATTACTCAGAACGTTATGATAATAGAGATATACAAGCTCAAACATAAAAATAAAAACATTAAAAAAAATGTTGCTGTGGTAAATGGTTTTAGAAACACAATGAAGCTAAAGCCACACGTCTACTAATGCTTCATTTCAAATTTCAGGACAATCTCTAAAACTGTGAATTTTATGAAACATCAAACAGGGAGCTGCTAATTATCAATTATAAGCAGCAGAAATATGAAGTAAACGTGTAAATATATCTATATATCTCCATGTTTATGCATATTTGGACGTAAGCCATATTGACGCTGTTAAGTGAAGCTATGTGAACACAAATAAACCGCTGCAGACGTGACTGAATATGAATGCGTGGTGAATTTCTATTCCAAATATGACACATACGGATTTATTATTTTGCACTCCTAACATAATTACTACTGTCACTGCATCAGTGTTTTATCAAAACAGTGGTCAAATATCGAAGCTAGAGTCTTTAATCTGTCTACTGATGCACAGTTTGTCCAGATCAAGTAAGAGTGTGATGTTTTAACGTGCTGTTAAAGTGAAACAACAATAATCTGGGGCCGTCACCGATCTTTGACAGTTATGGGGTTAATGCAGCAAACTCCATCTGCATCAACAACTCCATCTCCAACTGTATGTGTTGGTAAACAGATGTTTACAGCATTTCACTAGATTTGTAATGACAAGCATTTCTAAAGCTGTTGTCATAAAAACATAAAAGTCTCCCTGCAGTTTTCCACCAAAATAAAAGCTCCAGGGTTTAACTTTTGCAACTAAAGAAATTAATAAATTAGGACTGTAATTGTACTTCTGCCAAGTACAATTAATATATTTACTATGAAATATGAATCTGTATTTATCAGTGAAATTATTACAATGGTAATATATTTCTGCCTTTAATAATAAAAATATTAACAGTTATTTTTATCATAATCATCTTTACCAGGGCTCGACAATAAGGACTGCCTGATGGCCCGGGGCCAGTGTGAAAGACGTTTGGGACAGTAGACGTATTTGTCACTTGCCCGATCGGGCCACTGTAATCGTCACGAAATGTTATCATTTCCATGTGTTTTTAAGCCTTAATTTAAAAATGCAAGTGATTAAAAAGCATTTGGGCACGAAAGACTATACTTTCAGAGCCACCTGAACGGGCAAATGCATTGATATGCATATATTATATATATATAAATCTTTGAATCTGGAGCTTATTAACCGCTTATAAACCTACTAAAACTGTAGTTTAAAATGAAGTTGATATGACTCCTGTCATTTATTTATTTTCTCCATTTGAAAACACTAGACATTCTACATTTATTTTGCTTACTGTTAATATTAGTGTTGTTGCTGTTGATGCTTTTTATAAATAAAATGTTTTTTTATTGCTGTAGTATGAAGATTAATTTTAACATGAAAGAATTTTCAACACTTTAAAAAAAAAAAAAAGATGACTGAAAAGAGAAAAAACCAAAGTGAAATATGTTCTTACTTCACTCAGTCATTTACTTACTTCATAACAGTAAATAAATATTGGTTCTGCATATCAGTTATCGGGCACAAACATGCAAATAATTGGTATCGGTATCGGTATCGGTTATAAAACAAAAAATTAAGATTCGCGATCCACTACCACAAAGGCGCTGGAACATCTGAATATTGGGTTTTTGGTTTTAAATGTTCTGGAAAGTGTTGTAAATAGAATTTAACCACTGATTTCTAGTCGTGTCTTTTTTTTGGAAGGCCAAATAAAGTAGTTTTGCTTTCACAACAAAAAAGCGTCACACACGGCGGCCTTGAATGAGCGGAAGCCGGAGGCCTAGAGAGCCGTTGCCTAGAGTATGCGGAGGCCGGATTGAGTGAGCAGATGCGGGCGGGCCTTGAGAACGGCACGGCCGGCGGATTCGATTTTTTTGAAGGAGTGGCCGGCAGGTTTGCGGCAACCACATGTGACAACCCCTGGCTGGACTCCGCTTCTTCCATGGTGAAAGCCAATCCGGCAAGCCACAGCACGAAGTTGATGCATTTCCTCAGCAACCAGCACAGATCAACTCCAGTCATGAAGAAGCGGATATCGTCCTCTTTTGGAAACAAAGTAGTTTCGCTTTCACAACGAAACACAGCCCCTTCACGACATGGCAGCAGAACCTACAGCGAGGAATAAAAGTTACGACTTCTATCTTGGCGTGAAAATTGGGCGGCTATGCAAATCTTCCCACATAGTGACTTAGATATGTGGGGGTGTGTTAGAACGAGCAGTTTTAGGGGGGTGTGGCAGAGTTTTAACTTTGATAAAGAATATCTTTTTTTTTGAGACTTTAGTCTTTGCAACTTTGGAGATCTTCTTTATGAACCAAGAGCTTGTCACACTTCAAAGAGAAAGGAAAAATTTAAAAAAAATCACATCATATGACCCCTTTAAAATGTTGCCAGGTGATTTTTCCCCAGTGGGTTAAAAGGTTTGAAATATTGCATAAATTACATTTGACTGAAATGATTGTATTGAAACATTTTGCAATCTACCTATGATAAAACTTTCATGGACCTCTACACTAACTGTTCCCTCCTGGTGGAATAACCTGCCCAACTCAATCCAAGCAGCTGGCGTCCTTAGCCATTTTCAAGAATCGGCTAAAAGACATCTCTTCCATCTTTATTTGACCTCTAACTCTAGCACTCTCTATTCTAATGCTACTTCTAATTTTATCTGCTTGTTTTTTTATTTAAAAACTTGATCCTCTAACATTTGCACTTTCTATTCTATTTCTATTCTAACTATTTGTTTTATTTATAAAGAAAAAAGAGCCTCTAACACAAGCATTCTCTATTCTTTCCACTTATTTTATTTTTATTTATTATAAATAATAAACTTCTAACACTAGCATTATCTGTTCTTTTTCTGTTCTATTGAATTGTTTTATTTTTATTTAAAGGGGTCATAGGATGCTATTTTAAAGTCATTATTTTGTGTATTTGGTGTACAGAATATGTTGACATGCTTTAATGAAAAAAAAAAACACATTATTTTTCAAATAATTATACAATTATTGTAGGTCCTCTATGCCCCGCATCTCTCAAACACGTAGTTTTCAACAAAGCCCCCTCCTTTGACAAGCGCAGTCTGCTCTGATTGGCCAGCTGACCCAGTGCATTGTGATTGGCCGAACACCACAAGCACGCGTCGGAAATGTAACGCACCTTACCATAATGCGAGCTTCAGCTTTCAAAATAAAAATCAGACAGTGATAATGTCGTTAGTTTTTACAATCAGTGCATAGGTCCCGAAAGGGCAAACAAGTCACGTGCCAGACAGGATGATGCGTACACAGCCGCAGGTTCAAGAAAGATGACAGCCTGAGTTCTTGAAAGGAAGTTCACTCTCCTGTGATGTTGAACTGTTCCCCTCACACTGAACACACACACATACACAACGCTGTACTCTGCGTGACGCAAAACTCTGCATTTGAACAGTCAATAGTAAATACTTAAATAACAAAACATATACCAGATTGTCATAGCAAAGTCGGAATTGACCCTTTTTTTTTTTAGAAATAGCCTTTTTGCACAATCAGCCTTGTACTCTTCTAGGTTCAAAAAAAACTGTCATCCATAAAATGTGTTGCACAAATCTGAACATCTGGGTTGTGCTGTTGTTGTAAATAAATCTTAACCAATGATTCATAATGTGCAATAAAGTGCGTTGCTCGCATGAAATACAGCGTCTCACTGACATGGCTTGCATAAACACTACTGATGTGTCCGAAACCATGCTCTTTCTGTTGCATGCACCATTGGGCGGCATTATGCTATATTATTCCAAATAGTGAAACGTAGACATGGGGAGGGGCATGTTAGAAGAGCGGTTTTAGCGTAGGTGTTGGGCTGACTTTTAAACTTTTATAAAAGACTACTCTCTGGATTTGAGCTTAGTCTTTGCAAACTTTACAGACCTTGAGTTATGCACCAAGAGCTGTAACGCTCCAAAGAGAAAGGAAAATTGAAATCGCATCATATGACCATTTTAAAAATGACCCTCTAACACTAGCATTCCCTATTCTTTTTCTATTCCTTCTACTCGTTTTCGTTTTATTAAAAAAAACAAAATAAGCAAACAAACAACAACAAAAAACCTTGCTATGTATACTGTTAGGTGAAGCCCCGCCCCCTACTGTCCTTTTTTTGGAAAACTAAAATATGGTCACCCTATTATAAATATACTTAATTATTATGAAAATACCAGAGATGGCTTAAATAACACAGATAAAATATATTGCCGCAGTCGAGTGTTTTGTTTTTTTTTACTGTACTGCCATCGGTACATTACCTGAGTCACACTATAAGTACCACTAAATAAATTGTAGAAAACTTAATTTGCGTAAAGTGCTTTGCAACGATTTGTACATGAAAACGGCTTTATTTACTTTTTAAATTTTAAACTTGAATTGAATGTTTATCATTCAAAACGTTAGATGTTCGGTTTAATCAGTTACAGATATAATAGCAAATGCCTTTGGTCCAAATAAGTGATTTCCGGGAGGGTCATGAGTTCTACACTTTCTGTGACTGGATATGTGGTGTTTCGGTGCTTAGGGACGCCCTCTGGCCTCCAGTATGAAGGAAAGACATGTTTATAAGTGCTAATGGTCAATATATGCATGTTTGGGGGAATTTTTATTTATTATTTTCAATACGTATCGGGTCAGGCAAACGGAACAGTTTTAAAGTCTCTATTTAGGTCCCGGTATACGAAAAAAACCAATGATACCAAACATATGTGTAGCTTCTGGACCAATCAGACACACAATATAGTTTTTGTTAGTTATATTTAACAAATACTCTTTAACACCCCAGGAAGCCGAACAGGCCCTGGTTCCATGGCAACCCTGACACCGATACATTTACGACCTCCTGGAATATAGGTGAAGAAAATCGCTTCCTTGCCCATAAGGAAAAACCACAAGGGAAGGACTTTTCTTTGCTAATTAACTAATAGGAAAACCTTTCTTTGAATGAAAACACATATCCTTCAGATCATTGTGTATATTATTGTCATCGTGTAATTTGTCTTTGAAATTGTATACTGTTATGCAGGCTCATAATCGAAACACACTCCTGTAGCTACATAGATATAACTCTCCCAGTTTAGTATCTTGAATTCGTATTGGAGATCTAATGAGGGTGTATATTGTATGTTTAACCTACGCAAAATATGAGTGTGCTAAGAGCTTTACTAATTTTTATCCAAGTGTTTCATAGGCAAATTACCAGGCTTAAACGAAAAGGGCCATACACAAACGCCCAGTAGCTAGATAATCCAACTTGAGATTTCTGGCGTCCTCAGTGGACAAGCCCATCTTGAGGGTGTGAATATTTGCAGCTTAAGGCCGCACTTGCAGTGACCCGCCCAGGCGGTGTTTGTGGAATTCCAAGAAGAAAGATGTGAGGGAAAACGCACTCAGGAGCATTCCTAAGTTTGTACAGGCTTTTCGGCCTTGATTTAATTTCACCAAGATCTCTGCACTCAAATGGTCTTTTCCCTCAACAACCTGCAACACAAGATATTGGGCATTAAGAGGCATAGGAATCTCTTTCAGCAGATGATTATCGAAAGTATCATACTTAGTCTTTTTAATTGATACATTAGGTATCATTTGCAGCTTTTTACAAAGGTGTGTTTGAACTAAGAGTCTGACGTTTCCCTCAGGCGTAGATCTTCTGAATATGCAAATGTTTCAATAACTTTGTTCTTATTTTCGCTTCTCTTTAAAGGGTTAAGCTTTAACCCTCTCCTATACAAACTGTGTGTGTGTGTGTGTGTGTATGTGATGTTAGACAAGTTTGTATGTGTTTATGAGGATGTTAGACCAGTGTTTGTGTTTATGTAGTATGTTAAACTAGTTTTAAGTGTTTATGTAGTTAATAAAACCTGACTTGTATCACACTTGACGTGGTTCATGGTTTGCTTATAACTGGAGTCACTTAAACATGCAGATTTATGCTACAAGCTTTTGTAGAATTGTACAGTAAGAAAGTTATTTCCCTTAACCAGGAAATTAATGTTCTTAGAATTGACAAGAGAGTTGACCCTGAGAGGTCAGCTAAATATCTACAGCGGATCTAAATATTCATAATTATAACTAGTTATGATTAATTATTCATATTTCCTCATGAGCTGATTCGTTACATCTACTTATAGTTGTAATCTTTGAAATGGCGCACAAAACCTTTGCTGGCCTTTGTTAGCGAATTCAGTTTAGGTGTAGGTATTCTTTTCTCAGTTATTTCTCTTTTGTCTGCAAAAAGAGCAAAAGAGCGCCTTGAAAAAGGCGTTTTAGTTGATCGGCAACTAGATCTGGTGTAGGCGCCGGCAACTGCCATTTTCTTTTAGTTGAATTTCACTTTCATACCTTTGAAATTCCCGACAAAATGCGGGGGTAGCACTGGGCACGTCGCTAGACCCAGAGGGCGTGCTGTCATTGAACGTCAAAATTTGACTGGCTGATGATTCGGTCACTAATGCTCGTTACAAATCAGATGTGACATCTTTCAACAAAAGGGTAGCACTATCTGTAGTGCTGGCCACAGACTTTTTTTTTTATGTAGGATATTCCAGTTCAACCTCAACGAAACTATTCATAGGCAACTTTGCGGACATTACACAAATGAAAATGATACCTAAATAATCAAAAACATTTTTCACACAATTTTATTTTTTATAGGGCCAGCAGAGAAGGCCCTGCTGACCCTGACGGCCCACCACTGTTTATTAGTAGTATTCAAACACCTCGGGGGCTGATCACTCACAACCAGCGAGAAATAAATTATACATTTAGAGAATTTTTTCCCACATTATACACCTCAGAAGCAGATCCAAATTATTCCACAATGGGAGATCAAAACCTTCCCTCTTTATTATCGGAGGAAGCTGGGGCTCTAGGTGCTCCTATCACATTAGAGGAGTTGACTAGAGCTCTAAAATCTATGAAACTGAGTAAGTCCCCTGGTTCAGATGGACTCCCCCTGAACTCTTTCAGGAGGTATGGGATCAGGTCGGACCACTGATCCTAGCTTCAATAAACTATGCCATTGATCAGGGGAGGTTTCATAGAGACCAAAATACATTTAATTACTCTACTCTTAAAAAAAAAAAGGGAAAAAAAAGACAAGCCTCCATATTGCCCCAAAAGTTACAGGCCTATATCTTTGATATCCTCAGAATGAAAACTTTTTGCAAAAGTACTTGATTATCAGACAGGCCTCTGATAATGTCAGATGACTTTTTAATGTTCTAAAAAACCTTGAAACATCTAACATCCCAGCAGCACTTTTAAGCTTAGATGCTGAAAAAGCTTTTGACAGGTTTGAGTGAGGTACTTATGGATGGTCTTTAATGTATTCGGCTTTGATTCTAACTTCATACAGATGATAAAACACTATATTAGCTGCTCTCAGGCAGTGGTTCAAAAAGGGCAGGTTATTTCCAATCCTTTTCCCATCAATAGAGGGTCTCGTCAAGGCTGTCCTCTATCGCCAATCTTATTTGCTCTTTAGCACAGGTCATAAGACAAGACCCAATGATTGTCCCAATAAAGATTAAAGATACAAATCATAAAATTTCACTTTATGCTGATGACATAATCCTTTATTTTTCTGATATTACTAATTCACTTTCTCAGATTATGAATCTCTTTTCCAGATTTAGTTCCTTCTCAGGATATAAAATAATTGGGAGAAGTCCCTTTTAGTTCTGTTAAATGACGCAGCGAAGATTACCTTATTATTATTATTATTATTACTGTTTACCTCTTCAGTGGCATACTTCAAAATGTACTTACCTTGGTCTATGTATTCCTCCCTGTTTTTCAAATGCCAGTTCTGAGAATTGTCACACTTAAGAATAAAATACAGTGAGATTTACAGCGATGGTCATCTTTGAAATTGACGTTGCAATGGAGGATTGTGTTAGTAAAGATGAATGTACTTGGCCGTTTAAGCCGTTTAAACTTCTATTTTCTTTGTTGCCATTCTCTCCCCCTAAAGATTATTTCACAGACCTCCAGAGGATGACGTTTAAATTTATTTGGAATAACAAAAAGCCCTGCATCAAATTGGACACCTTGAAACGTGCCGGATTTTAAATTGTAATATTGGTCTTTTCAGTTAAAATCTTTGGGTATTTGGCTGGATGCACAGCCTTCCCTGGTTCCTCAGTGGAAACCAATTGAAGAATCATTGGTTGCTCCTCATAGAATGCAGGATGTACTATTTTCAGAAATTAAACTTTAAAAAGCCTTTAAAGAATTTGGTCCAATAATAGCTAATTCATTATCGACATGGCGTCTGGTGGAAAAATATGTTAACTAATCATCAAAATTCTGTACGCAGTCTCCTATCTGGAACAATTATTACCCGTTACAAGACATGAAGCCATACACTTGCTCTCCTTGGTCAGATAAAAGCATTAACACACTAGAGAATATTGATGATGAGACAGGGCTAAGTACATCCTGTGATCTGCAGTCTTGTTATAATCTGCCGGGTGTCTCATGGTTCTTGTATTATCTGGGACAGAGAGCTTGGAGTGCAGGATCACAGTTTTGATTGGGAATTAATATTGCAAAATATTTCAGCCTTGTCTAAAAATCCTGCCCACCAGCTGATAAATAATGATATAATGTAGTTCATAGAATATATTATACACCCCTGAAACGTTTTAGAATGAAACTTATGTCTTCCCCTGTTTGTGACAATTGTAACACTGGGGAAATGGGCCGTTTTTTCCATGTATTTTGGGAATGTCCCCCAAACTTCAATTTTTGGGTAAACATTTCCGCCATCTTATCACAACTTTTGGATCTGACGATTGATCCTGAACCTTATCTTGTCCTTCTTAATGATGATTCTTCAGTAACCCTGACTCTAAACCAAAAACGAACTTTCTTCTCAGGGTTAACAGCTGCAAAGAAGACTATTATCAGTTCTTGGTTTCCTCCTAATTCCCTGTCAAAACAGCAATGGCTGTCCAATTTTATAGATATTGTTCGATTGGAGCGATCCACTTCCTTTTTTTTTTTTAAGCAAAGACTTCAACTATACTCCACTGGAACCGAATACACGATAGTCTGATTTCCATTATTAAAACATAAGTACTGTAATGGTATGGGATAGAAGAGCCTTGTCAAGCCAAGATGTCATCTAAGGTATATGGACTCTTTTGTTTCTTTAATTTGTCTTACCTTTATTTCATTAGACATTTTCTCCCTTTGTTTTATTCATCTCTGACACTATGAATATAGTTTTCTTATATATATATATACACATACGTTTTCATATTATTTCATTACTCTTTCATGTTATGCGTTTCTGTTTTGTATTTCTGTTTTATATTTATCATCAGTCATACTGTTCACACTGAATTAAGTCAATGAAAATTGTTATTGTCGTTGCTGATAACTGTGTTCGCAAGAAAAGCATAAAAGTATTAGTCAAAAAAATAAAAGAAATAAAAGAAGTTTTGGTTTTCGGCTAAGTGCATTCAGATTTTTATTTATTTCAGCCCAGAATTTTCATTTCGGTGCATCCCTAGTAATTAAGTGTTAAATAAAACTGCATAGTGCAAATTGTATACATTTTAATATAGATTAACCTTTGTTTAAGCTGTTTTGTTGTTTAACACAGACAGCAGCAGGTAAAATAAAAAGGGAGTATTAAATACAAATACAATTATTTTATAGTACACAAATAAATTCAAAAAAAAAAAAGAAAAAAATAATATTTTTATTATTTATTATTATTATTATTTTAATTTGAACCTTAATTATTATTTTTAATTTGAATTATTAACATTTTTCATTTTCAAACTTAAAATCAGCAAGCTTTTATTTTGGCGTGTTGCCGGCAAGTAAGTATATGGGCTTCCGGGTTTAGCGCTGCTGGTTGTAGAGCGTCAGTGAATGAAATGTCACAGTTTAGCACTGTGCTTTGAAAAAGGTTAGCCTAGGATTTATGCTTTCAGTTTGAATAGAAATCTTATACAGTACAGTTTGTCGATCTAAAATAGTAATTGGCAGTAACAGCTGTCACCATGGCTGGTTTCCCAAAGCATCATAAGCCTCCATTGATCGTACTCCATAGGGGGCAATGTGTTCTACGATGTACTTAGCTTACATGATTTTTGGAAACACAGCCTATGACGATACGCAAACGCGCGCTCTGAACTTATTTACACAGCGCATTTCTTATTTTGGTCGCGCACGTAGACCTGCTTACCCCTTATGTGCACCCCTGTTTACAGGGCTTTATTTTTAAGTAGCCTTTTTAATAATTGATATTTGTAATCATTACAAATACTGTTTTGAAAGTACCAAGTAATCACACAGTCAAGGCTCAAAATTGCGACCATTTTGGTCGCATATGCTCCCAAAATTTAATCGGTGCGAATATATTTGGGAGCATTTATGCGTGTACATATAATTGTTGTCGTGCGACCTGTTTTAATTTCTCTAAAAACGTTCAGAGTATGTGCCTTCTGAGTGCTGATTCTTTGAAACGTTAGGCTACATAACCAATTAAACTTCTTTACATTCTTAACTTCAATGCAGATTTTAGATTGGTTAATATTAGCCGTCAATCACCCAGTCACTGCTTTCCGCTGTCAGGTGACAGGGAGCTAACTACCTCGGGGAATGTAAAGGGCTGAAGAAGAGAGAAAATGAAAAAAAAACACTGACAGATTTCTTTCGTAAACCACCTAAAGTTACAAATAATGGTGCTGGTGATAGTGATCATGTGGGTGAATGTTGATCCACCAGCCGAACAGAAGGCGTACAGTTTTCGGAGAGTGGTTGAAAGACTTCGAGTGGCTCCTCTATGAAAATGCACTGTGCTCTATGCGCTGCATTCACTTTAAAGCCTGTGGGACGAAGTTTGCAGGTAACAGCATTCTCCACTGAATCTACACATTTCGTAATTGATGTTTTACGTTGTGCGATTTGACATTAGCGAGTATATTGCAAAATCCAAACAAAACACACCTACAGAGTGCACGCATACATGACGTGATGAAGTCTAGTAGGTTAGACTAGTGCGTTTTTTTCACTGCATGATTCAGTCTATTATATTAATTTCATATAGTTAATCAATTATCACAGAAGAGTGACTTTTTCTCACATTTTTTTTAACAAAATCATTCAAAAAATAATTCCAAACAAAGCCACAGTCTCATCTCTGAGCAACATGATGGTGTTTCGTTCTTGAATGAATCAACTGTTTAAATGATTCGGTTCAGTCGCAGTGACTCTCGTATTAACAGTGACTTGCTGCCACCTACGGCGCTTTAATTTCCCATTTCAAGTTTCAATATTTTTCAATTATCAGTCAGTATTCAACATTTCATGTTTAAAATATCATAACATTATTTATGCATTTGTAATTGCAAGTTAAATGCATTCGTGTCTTGCATTAAACAGTGTGTAAATGCATCTTAATGCCTCTTCAGATGCAGCTTCTGTGTTACCTCTGCATTGCAAAGATTAATTTTGACAATACTGATTTAATTTGCTTGGTAAAAGCCCAAAGTCTTCTTTATCGCCACGACTGATTAATATAAGAATTTGACTCAAATAATAAAAATGCTTTACAAAAGGTAAAAATGAACATAAAAGGTAAAAATCAATTTAAACATATTGGTAAAGATTCCTTTCTATCACTGCTGGAACTGACCACCACACAGAATATGACGATATCAAGAACTTTAGGATTAGCGTCCCCCAGTAGGCCTTAGCTATCCTCACAGTAACACTCAGTCAAATTTTCATTATCGATAAAATCACAGAAAATAGAGATATCATTGTCAATATCGCCCACCCCTAGCCGCCAGCCGTTCCGTGCAATTGGCAGAGCTGAATGTAAAATTTAGCACAGCATACACCATCCTAACCCTTGCCAAAGAAGAGCTCTCTCTCCATGTTTAACCAAACTCCGATTAACTTTAGGTTGTTTACAAAAGAAATCTGTCGTGTGGTTTTTCATTTTCCTCCCTTCTTAGCCCTTTCTTTTTCTCTGGTGTTACGAAAGCGTGACTGAGTGATTTGACAGCTAATTACCATCTACATCTGCATTATAGTTAAGAATTTAAGGATAAAATCTGTTAATATATAATTTGTAGTTGTGGTGCTCATTAATTTTTGGTGCGTGCTCCTAACTTTTTGAAGTTGGGAGCACCAGTTCTACTAAGTAAAGAAGTTAATTTCGAGCCCTGCACAGTGAGAAAAAAATATTAAAAAGTTGCATTGATAATCGCTTTATCATCACAGCCCTGTGAATTGTAATCAAATCAAATTGTGAAGTGCCTAGAGATTCCCAACCCTATTGCCCATAAATCTTTTATACCGGCCATGAAAATGTATGTGCATTATTTCATTTAAAAACAGGCAGAACAAATTCAGGGAATACATATAATTGAAATTTGTATTACCATTGCGTATATTTTTTATTATTATTAGTGTTATTATTTGGAAATGTAACAAAATTACTATAATACTATTGAACTGTAAAAATTTATATTATAGTAACAATAATAAAAACAGTGCTTATATTTGACTTCACTGACTGCAACCAGATCTTCTAATGCTCGCTGCAGTGATGCAATGATTCTACCAATTGGATTTTACAAACTGGCTCTTTTATTTAGGAAGGGGGACTTATTCTGTCATATCGCATGTTGCACTTTCTCACATTCATAATTAGTACGAGTCTTTAGAAGTGTTTAATGGCACACAGAGGACAATCATGATGTCATGCACGGAGCAATTTTAAATCCTAGTGTTTCAGAAGGGTGTAAAACAAAAATGTATGTTAAAGTAAGTAGTTGGATTTGATTAAACTTGTAGTATGAAGTTAATATAGAGTAACCTCTTATATGTGTAAATATCAAGGACATTATGATTTTCCATTTCATGACCCCTTTAAGTTTGATAACTCTCATCTCATGTTTTATCTAGGGACTGGCTTTTTCTTTTTTTATATATTGTATTAGAATATTTGGGCTCATAAAAAAAAACGAATATTTGAATATTCGCTTATTTAAATGACGTTTAACGAGAAAGATTTTATTTTTTAAATAATCAAGTTTTTGTTACGATTTCTGAACAAGCTTATGTTTAGGCATTATACACAACAATGTTGTACAACAACGTTACATTACAAAAAATAAAAATAAATTAGAAAAAATAAAGCAGACCATGGCAATTCCAGAACATAACATACATACGCTCGAGTCAGCCTATCTTTATAATGTTAATATTGTTTCACATGTTAATGTTGAGAAAAACAATAATATTCACATGCTCGGGTGAAAGTTGGCTCACAATAAGAATGTGCGCCGACACAGGCATTCCAAAGACACAAAGATAATGATGTGCTAACCAAAGTTTCGCTATCAGATAAGCTCTCTTCTCGGCTCACTCTGGGTACAACTGTGCTTACCTGCAGTTGTGAATGCAGTGATGGACAGCTGTCTTTCCTAAGTCGACTGGTGTTTGGATTTCATGCGATTTCTCATTGTGGTGGTGATATTATGATAACTCCGTTTCACTGATTCATTTGATAAAAAGTAATTCCATTTTGCAAGATCATTTTGATCAAAGTAATTCCAAACTTCGTGAGACAGACGACAACATTCTGTGATCAAATACAATCAACTTGTCAACATGCTCCACAAAGCGCCACCCAGTGCATCTAGTTATAACTGACATTTAGTTTGTGTCCTTATGATTTCTCATGGATTCCCTGCATTTACGGCCAGCAAAGCAACAACACATAGTAAAATTTTCAAATAATAATTACAGATAGAATATTCAACTACATGAGCACACCCCTAGTTTTATCATTTGAAACTTTAGTTGTTTGTGTTTTTATTTTGACTAGTAGGCCAATGAACATCATGGATATGTATAACATTTAGGGCTGTTGCGATTCGTCGATTTTATTCGACTATTCGATTTTTTAAAATCCTCGACTTCATTTTGCTCGCGCCGACTAACCGGCAGAATACCAGAAGTGGCGCATTTCACAGACGAGAATCCATAAAACATATTATTAGACTTTCCCAAGGCTGCATGATGCATTAAAGGGGTCATATGATGTGATTTAAATTTTTCCTTCTCTTTGGAGTGTTACAAGCTCTTGGTGCATAAAGAAGATCTGTAAAGTTGCAAAGACTAAAGTCTCAAATCCAAAGAGATATTCTTTATAAAAGTTAAGTCAGCCACACCTACCTAAAACGGCTTGTTCTAACACGCCCCCACATATCTACATCACTGTGTGGGAAGATTTGCATAACGCCGCCCAAATGTTCCGCAAAGAAGTATTGTTGTGTAATACTCGCTGTAGTATTGTCGTGAACGCGCTGTTTCTCGTTGTGAAAGCGAAACTACTTTGTTTGGCCTTCCAAAAGAGGACATGTTTCTATAAAGTGGGGCAGTTCCAACTTTGTAAGGACAGTCTGGCGCTTCTGACTCACAGCCTGTAAGTACGTTTTTTTTATATTTAAAGAATTTGCCACTGATGATTCAAACGTGAGTTTTGAGCAGTGTAGAGTAGCGCTTGATGTTTGTCATTTCTCCGATCACAAATGCAGACATGGTTTTATGTTTACACGGCACAATACGAAACGCAAAGCATAAAAGCACAGTATAAGTCATTACAATCAGTAATTATGTCCCCACTGGATGCAACAAATGCCTCATTGTAATGGGTTTTATTGTTTTTTTCTCGTCGCACTAGACACATGGAAACCATAGACTATATTATGGAAACACAGTATTGTAAGGGGCGTAACATTTCTGTCACACGCTTGAGGTATTCGGCCAATCACATGCACTGGATAGCTGGCCAATCAGAGCACACCTTGCTTTTCAGACTGATGAGTTTTGTAAAAATTTGTGTTTCAGAAAGGCGGGGCATAGAGGAGAAACAATAATGTACAGTATGTGGAAAATAATGTGTTTTTTTAACCTTAAACAGCATAAACACATTGCATTACACCAAATACACAAAATAATGTTCTTTTTAGCAACATCATATGACCCCTTTAAACCCATATAAAAATCATAATTAAGCATAAGTGTGAATTCACAAACGCTACGATTTAATTTAATAATTATATGCGATGCAGTTCTAATACAGTATATGCACTTTAATTATTTACATGCGTGTAGGTTAAATATGTGCGTCACACAGCGGCTCCTTTCACAGTAGTTCCACAGGAACTGTTATCATTTACATGTGCATCTCAAACTCCATCTCTGCATGTTTTTGTGAGTTTGGGCTTATTATAACGTTCATCTGGGAACACAAAGTGCACCATTTAATCAGATTTGTAAGGTAAATAATTTATAAACCTATGCCAACACAGGAGAATACTTCGCACGGTTTCAAAATAAAAGCTCAAACCCTCATTTGTTTACACGTTTTGATGTCCACATATTTTTTTGATTAGTGGCTATAGCATTTCTGTCCTAAACATATGGCCAAATATTAAAGATTAAGTGGACATTTGAATTAAATGGTGCTTGGTCATTATTAAACAAGTATTAGATTGCACAGTAATGTGTAAAAATAATCATGCCGTTAGCGCCCCTTGCAGGCCTTTGTTGTAATGCGTAATGTACATTAGCTTTATTGTTTATAATACATTATGCGTTTTGTTAAATAAAATTATATGATTTCTTGCTTTTGATATTTTATTTGAACTAATTATTATTGCCTCATGCTATTATATATGTATTTTAAGTAATTTTTAATGGCTATTGTTCACTTACATCTAATTTTATTACCACAAAAACATTAATTATAATTATTGGGTTCTATGAAATCCGTTTTAATTCCAAATTCAGTTTTTTTTCCATTTTCTCTGTTTTAATGGTTAAATTAAATTTTATTAATCAAAAAGCCTGTGTAATTAATTGAGTTTTACAGTTTTATATTTACCAAATTCTGTTTTCCAAATTATTTTCTGGATTCCATTTGAATGATTCCATTAAATTTTAATAATCAAAAGCATCTCCAATTAATTGATTTTAAGTATTTTTTTTTTGAGAAATACTGCACATTTGCATTTTTCTCCTAAATAAATTCTGGTTAATATTTCTGGTAAATACTCCTTTAAAAGTGTTTTTTGATTATAATTTTATTAGTAGTAGACTAGAACACATGGATATGTTGTCATTCTTACACTATAATACTGAACTTTGATTTCAGTGATTTGGACTATGAGATGGACACTTGCTTCTTGCACTCTTTTGCACTTTACTTTTGCTTTAAAAAAAAGGACTTCATAGAAATTTGGATTTCATTTGGTTTAATAAAATATTCTTAAGTAAAATTGTTGATTTTTTTGTGAGAAATTAATTTTTTAGATTAATCGATAAATTAGTCGATGGATTAATCAAAATAAAAATAGTCGTTAGAGGCAGCCCTAGTAACATTGATATTGTAACATTTCTGTGAGCATATTTTAGTCTGAAAAACTCACCCTTTTCCTCATACGGGTCTGCAGGGACAATGCAACACATTTCTAACCAGCAGCAAAATTCTCTCATCAGTAAATTATCCCCTGGGCTCTTTGTTCAGTCCAGAGGAAAAAAAAAAACATGAGAATCATACAAATATTTCTAATATAGTCGTACATCTCACATATAACAGATTGATCCTCACTCAGCTGCAGAAGGTTGTAGAGCGTTGTCACTCAGCACAGTAAAGATCTTCTCTCTGCAAATGCCTGAAAACACAAAGATAATTTTAGTGGTTTTTATATATATATATATATATAAATATAGATATAGATTTTGTAGGAGCCATATTTTTATTGTAAATTTTCTTTCACACCACTAGAGGGTGCATAATGTATTTATACTCTCAAGTCAACTTCTAGGTGTGAGTCGAAGAAGGTCAAGCAAGTTTTTTGATCGTGATGGACTGGAATGGATTGTTTGTTTATTTTGTTGTTTGCTTTTTATTTTTGTGATAAAAAGAAATGGACAATAAATGGATTGGAATATCCAACTTTATTTTCAAAGGTATAGAAATTGCATTTTATTATCGGTCTGTTCAAGAAGCAAACGCGTCAAAACCAATGATCTGATAGGACGCACCTACACAGTAAAGTCAAAAAACTTGACCGCAATTGGAGCTGGTTTTGATTTTTTGGATATAGATCTACAACAAAGAAGGAACTGGATCAAATTGGAGACTATAGGACAAGTCGAATGATCTACAGAAGGAAAAGCGTGTTGATCGCTCGTCTGAAAGTGGCGGCTGGATTAGAAGATCTGTTGGGTTATCGCTGTGTATGGCCTCTCTGGAAGTACCGTGAGAGCTACCTGCTAAGGAGCAGTGCACAAGTACACCGTTGTTTCTTCATTCACTGCCTACACAAGCGGTGGAATATCAAGATATGAGATATGCCATTTTTTAAAGCGAGCTACCATCAAACTGACTTGACAAATTTACATGGCCATTTAAAAAAAAAAAAAAGGGAGTGTGTGCACTGTAAAAAAAAAGAATAATAATAAAAAAAGAAATGTGTTGTGGTTTATTTTGTCCATGTTTACAATGTTTAAGTATGTGCTTTTATGATGTGAACAAGCAGTGAATGTTTTAAGGTTTAAAATGGCAGATAAAAGTGAAGCTCATGATTCTAATTTGACTGATCCTGACGAGGATCAAACGCAAAATGTAGAGGGTAATGATAAATGTGACCAATCGGTTCAAAAACGTGAGGTAAAACTTACTAAAAAAGGGTTGTTGCATAAACTTGATATGTTGCAAAAGCTGAGAATATCAAAGTTTGAAAAGGCAGCACATCTCAAAAGGATACTGAATGATCTTATGACTAGCATTGACAATGAAGGAGAGGTTAAAACCACCTTTGAGAAGTTTAAAGCTCAATGCAAAGAGGCAAGAGAAGCCCACGAGTCTTTATTAGTTTTATTATCCAATGAAGAGAGAGAGAAACATGAAACATGGTTTAAAGCCAAATTGCTGTGGGTTGAGGAGTTTTGTGCTGTTGTCAATAAATGGATGGACCAGCAGCAAGTGGGAAATAAGTCACTGATAGTGAAATCAACCCCAACGATAGTATTTCCAACGTTGAAACTCGGGTGTGTAGTCGTACGTCAAGCCGACACAATTGGTCTGGCTCAACTAAATCTAAATCATCTGTCCAACAAGCATGCATTCAGGTGGAGGCAGAAAGAGCCGCTCTTGTTGCGTGTGCAGAATCTTTAAAAGAAAGGCATGATATTGAGGAACAAGTGGGAAAATTGAGGAAGCAAAAGGAACAAATGGAGCTTGATGCTGAAATAGCAGCCTCCACTGCAAAGTTAGCAGTCCTCAAAACGTTTGAGCAACAAAAAGGTGAAATCAACATCTTCCTGTCCCAGTTCTGATAAACCACCAGCGGCTACAACATAGTTATGAAGGCCTACCTTTACCACCAATCTCCCAGAGTATACAGCAGCAACATGCTCAAACTTCTATTCCAGTGTAGGGATGTAACGATTACCGGTTTCACAATAAATCACGATAAAATGCCCTGACGGTTAGTATTACCGTTTAAAATGTAATTATCAAAACCGTGTTTGATTATCGCGCTTTTGAAAACTCGCGGTAAATCCTGTCCAGCCAGCATCAGTCTGACGCAGAAGCAGCATGCAGAGTTGTTGTTGTTTTTTTGCTCGAGACGAAATGGCGGAAGGCAGTGACAGCGCTCGGGAGATTTTTCAGCCATCTAAGAGAACCAAATCGGTGGTCTGGTCGTATTTTGGCTTTTACAAGAGTCCTGAAGGCAATTTAATCGAGGACGGTCACCCTGTCTGCTGATCTTGCAAGAAGAAAGTCACTGCAAAGTCATCTTCGTGATCACCACCCACTGTTATAGCGAATGCAAGGCAACTTTTACCTCAATACCAAAACTAACTGGGCAAATAATTGGACAAAAAGTATTGATTAGAGATTAAATATTTAGTTATCTCACTTGTAATTAACGCAAAGCTTCCGCGAAGAAAAGTTCTCAGCAAGTGGCTTTGAGCCAAGACGAACGAACGTTCAAACTATAAGGTTGACATTTAAGGGATAATGTATTGTATATTCATAGTTAACTTTTTTACAGATTTTTTTTGTTTACCTAAAATAATATATAAATACGGGGATATGATGTTTTGAAATCTTACCCGTTTATAAATCCATTATGAACAGTGTACAAAACAATCATCAGGACAATATGATCACTACAGCAAAATTATAGTAGTATTAATACTAAATTCATCTGATTTAATTTTCAATACAATCAAAAAATGAGACTCAAGCTGCATTTGAATGAAACAAGAGAGCGCGTCTGTGGTGATACAAGAGACATGCGGCGAATTCCGAACTTATGCCCTACTCCCTTCGAAGGGCAGAGCCCTTGAAGTGTGTTCTATGAAGGGTGCAGGGTATTACTGTCTCGTATAAGCGCTTGAAACTCCCTTGGCGAAGGGAATGACTGACCAAATGTTACCTTGACAACACTGCCCATGCGTGCAGCATTCAGGACTACATCAGTTGTTGTTGCAAATAAATATTTCTTCTTATTATTATTATTATTATTTTTATTCAAATTTTCTATGTGTCTTTATTTACTATTAAACGTTTTCAAACTAAACTTGCTTACACTACCGTATTAAATCATATTTCTATCACTGACTAAAAATATTTTGTATTAAATTAAAATAGACAAATTTAATTTGCCTATTTTATTTATGTTTGTATGTGAACTCGAAATCAACCCCAACTTTGCTTTAAAAAGCATCACAAGATTTCCTAACCGAAGATCACATGATCTTCAAGTGATTTATTATTATTTTAATTATTATTATTATTATTAGGGCTTCATGTTAATGTTAATTTAATGTTTATGCTAAAAAAAGTGCATATAGCTGCTAATTGTATTTGTTTGTTGATTTTCAAATATAAAACTTATTGAAATGTTTTCAGTGTGTGTGTATCAGTTATTTTTGAAAGTTTTCATCTAAATTTAACAAAACCGTGATAATATTGATAATCGTGATAACTTTGGTCACGATAATCGTGATATTAAATTTTCATACCGTTACATCCCTATTCCAGTGCACAGAAAAACTGCAACACGCAGTACACAGCCCAGTGGACCCAACATAAGAGCTCAGGTTTCTTCAAATGTTGGGGAACAGTCTTATTCCATGATAAATGTGCTTCAAAAACAGCAGCAAATAACAGAGTTGCTAATACAACAACAAAAGGTTAGCCACCTTCCTCCACATGAAATTCCAATATTTGAAGGAGATCCTTAGCAATTCAAATCATTTATTAAAGCTTTCCAGTATTGTGTTGAAGACAAGACAAATAACAAAGGAGATTGCTTGTATTTTTTAGAAAGATATACCAAGGGACGTCCAAAGGAAATTGTTCATAGCTGCATGAACATGAGACCAGAAAGAGGGCATCAAGCAGTTAAAGCTATGCTTAAGCAGCATTTTGGAAATGATCATGTGGTATCTGCTGCCTACATGGAGAAGGTGCTTGAGTGGCCAATGATTAGGGGAGAAGACGTGACAGCTCTTCAAAGTTATGCAGCCTTTCTGCGAGGTTGCTGTAATGCGATGTCGGAGGTACAGTATTTACAAGAACTGGATGTGCCTGCCAATATAAGAACAGTGGTTTCAAAACTTCCATTTCAACTAAGAGAGAAATGGAGAACTGCAGCATGCGATCTTATGGATCAATGTAATCGGAGAGCTTCCTTTAATGATCTTGTCTCATTTACTGAGCGTCAAGTTAAAATCATTTCTGATCCAATATTTGGGTACATCCAGAATGTGGAAAAAGGAATGATCAGTAAGCCAAAGGTGGTGGACAAACGTAATCCACAATCTCTATCAAAGTCGAAATTTAAAGGTAACAGTTTTGCTACTGATTACTGATGTTGACAGACACAGTCAAGGAAATGAAGGCAAAAACTGAAAATTCAACTCACAAATTTAAGAGCAGACTGAGTAACCCTGTCACTTGTCTGTTTTGTTCTCAAAATCACTGTCTAGAACAATGTAAGCAGTTTGAGAAGACAAAGCACAGGGAAAAGGTTAACTTTTTGAAGGAAAAAGTGGTTTGCTTTGGCTGCCTGCACACTGGACATCGGAGCATGGAGTGTGCAAGGCATTTAACTTGCAAAACCTGCCACCAAAAGCATCCTACGGTTATGCACATACACTTCAAACAGAAAGTTGATCCAGCTGTTAACACAGACAATAGTCAAGGCAAGGCAAGTTTATTTGTATAGCACATTTCATACACAATGGTAATTCAAAGTGCTTTACATAAAATAAATAAAAACAATAATCACACAATAAACAAGGATTTAAAACTTTGACTTTTTTTTTTTTTTTTTTAATTTGATTTAAGATGTTTAAAATGAATTTAAGAAAACGATTATACATATAATATAGTGCAATCAGTTCGGACATCGCAGTGCTCAATAAATGCACAGCTAAACAGATGAGTTTTGAGTCTGCATTTAAATGTGACTAATGTTTTAGCACATCTGATCTCTTCTGGAAGCTGATTCCAACTGCTGGTGGCATAATAACTAAAAGCACATTCCCCTTGTTTTGTGTGAACCCTTGGTATTTCTAACTGACTCGATCATAATGATCTGAGTGGTCTGTTAGGTTTATATTCAGTGAGCATATCTGCTAAAAAAAAGAAAATAAATTTAGGTCCTAGGGCATTGAGTGATTTATAAACGAGTAAAAGTACCTTAAAATCAATCCTAAATATAACTGGAAGCCAGTGTAAGGACCTGAGGACTGGTGTAATATGCTCAGATTTTCTGGTTCTAGTCAGAATTCTGGCAGCAGCGTTCTGGATGAGCTGCAGCTGTCTAATGGTCTTCTTGGGAAGGTTGGTGAGGAGACCATTACAATAGTCCATCCTGCTTGTGATAAAGGCATGAATAAGTTTCTTCAAGTCTTGACTGGAAACAAAACCTCTAATTCTTGCAATGTTTGAGATGATAGTATGCTGATTTAGTTAATGCTTTGACATGACTACTGAAACTAAGGTCTGTCTCAGAATCACACCAAGATTCCTGACTTGATTTTTAGTTGTTAGACCCCTAGAGTCAAGGTATACATTCACCTTGAGAACTTCATCTTTGTTTCCAAATGTAATGACTTCGGGTTTTTCTTTGTTTAACTGAAGAAAGTTCTCGCACATCCAACTGTTAATTTCATCAATGCATTGGCAGAGTGAGTCAATGGGGCTGTAGTCATTTGGATATAAGGCTAGGTAAATCTGGGTATCATTTGCATAGCTGTGATAGGCGATTTGGTCTTTCTCATTATTTGACTTAGTGGGAGCATATATAGGCTAAACAGGAGTGGTGCAAGAATTGATCCTTGTGGGACTCCGTATTTCATGGACGTCCACTTAGACTTATGCTCTCCTATACTCACATAATAACCTCTCCCTTCTAAGTATGACCTGAACCATTTAATTACCATGCCAGAAAGCCCAACCAAGTTTTCCAGTCTCTCTAGTAGTATGTTATGATCGACAGTATCAAACGCAGCACTGAGATCTAGTAGTACCAGCACTGGTATTTTGCCAGAATCAGAATGTAAGCGAATATAATTTATTATGTTAATGAGCGCTGTCTCTGTGTTGTGGTCGGAAACCAGATTGAAAATTGGCCAGGTATCCATTTGAGTTAAGTATTTGTTCAGCTGATTAAAGACTACCTTTTCAATAATCTTTCCTATAAAAGAAGATTTGATATTGGTCTATAGTTGCTCAATATGGTGTTATCAAGATTTCTCTTTTTCAGAAGGGGTTTAACAACTGCAGTTTTCAGGGAGTTTGGAAAAGTCCCAGAAAGAAGTGAGGCGTTCACCACTTCTAAGAGATCTGCTTCCAAACAGTTAAGCACCCTTTTGAAAAAATATGTGGGAAGTGTGTCAAGATAGCAGGTTGACGATTTAAGGTGCTGTACTATTTCTTCCAAAAGTTTGCTATCAATTGCTTCAAAAAAAGCCGACATAGTATCTTCTTTTTGATATTGTGGTCTAATATGTCTAACCTCTGCATAACTTGGGTATGTGCTAATCGCCTTCCTGATATTATTGATCTTCTCAGAAAAGAAGGAAGCAAACTCATTGCATTTGCTGTCGGAGAGCATTTCACTGGCAATCTGATTTGGGGGGTTTGTCAGTCTCTCAACAGTAGCAAAAAGAGTGCGAGTGTTGTTTAAGTTACTGTTTATAAGGTTTGAGAAGAATGACTGTCTAGCTTTGCCTAGTTCCACAAGGTCTTTATATATGCTATAGTGTATTTTAAGTTTCGTCTTCCGCCACATCCGCTCTGCTTTTCTGCATTGTCTTTTAATATTCTGAACTGCTGTTGATTTTCTCCAATCTGATTTCTGTCTGCCAGTCTTCCTGTTGACTTTCAAAGGAGCAATGTCATCATTAACATTCTTAACTTTTGAGTTAAAGAAATCAAGGAGAAGATCAACAGAGTCTGCAGAAATGATTGGTGTTAGAGATATAGCCTCCATAAATTGCACACTAGTGTTCTCGTTAATGCATTTCTTTCTGACAGAGACAGATCTAGATTTATTGGTAGCAGAGATCAATATATCAAAGAAATACAGAAGTGATCAGTAGTGCTACTTCCTTAATACAATGGATTACATGTTTATACCTCTAACTGATGGTAAAAACTAGAGTATGTCCCCGATTGTGTGTGGGTTCATGCACATGCTGAATCAGGTAAAAAGTATTTAAAACAGTTATAATTTCTTTTGTAGTTTTTTTTTCTGCATTATCTATGTGAATATTAAATTCCCCTGCAATAGCAAAACAGTCAAACTCTGAGGAAATCATTGATAGCATTTCTGTGAACTCTTCAACAAAGGCTGGAGAGTATTTTGGAGGCCTGTAAATAATGATAAACAGAATGCGTGGAGCACCTTTCAACACAATCCCTATATATTCAAAAGACAAGTACTGACCAATGACACTTGCTTGCATTGATAGACATCTTTAATAGAGCAGCTACACCTCCACCTCTCCTTACAGTCCTGCAAACACTCATGAAAGTGGAGTTAGGAGGGGCTGTTTCATTGAGGACCGTTGCACTGCAGCTGTCTTCTAGCCATGTTTTATTTAGAAACATAAAATCCAGGTTGTTAGTGGTTATTAAGTCATTGATTAGAAAATGTATTTTTTAGTGAGCGAATGTTTAAAAATTCTAACTTGATGGCATTGCATTTTGTCTCAACAGCAATATTAGTTTGATTCATAACAGGCTGCAGATTAGATGAGTCAGCTGTATGGTTTGAGAAGGCCTTAGACTTTCTATCACGTTATAACACAGAAATAGAGAAAACTACAGGCACACAGGGTTCCCGCTTGTTCTGTAAACATTTATGAATGTTGCTGCTATTATAGCGGGGACCGACACATATCACTGAGAGCTGTTATCAGTTGTTTTTGGTTCACCTAGAGTAGATGGAGGGTTTGGGCCCTGGCGTTGTGGCAGCGGCCGGAGAGCTCTCACAGGAGGAGGAAGACGAGCTGGGCCCACAGGCTTTGGTGGTTGTGGGGCCTGCCGTTTTTTAGTTGATATTTGGGGGCTTGCAGCAAAAGAGTGGGAGAGTCTGGTCCCAGCATAAACCAGTTCCTCCATTTCTGTGAGAAGCTTAGAAGTGGAGATGTTGGAGAGGGATAATGTGTCTGGTGAGCAGGGATGTGGCTCTGGTGTTTCCGGTGGCTGAAATTTGTTGTCCTGGCTTCCCTGGCTGTTTTCCAGAGAGTCGTCCTTGTGTGCTGAGTCTTGGAGCTGTTCTGATATGTCACAGTCTGTCTGTGATGAGCTCTGTGGGCAGGGCTCAGCCGTGATGGTGTCCATGAGCAGGGCTTGTTGTGGCTGCGTGGTGTTATCAGTGTCCTTGTGGGATGTGTCAACCACATGATGACTCGGAAGCTGATATGAAGTCCTGTGGTCACTCATACTATGTCCAGGTGTGTGTGTGCCATTCAGATTGAGTAGTTTGGCACACACTACTGAAGGATGATGGATGGAGAAGTATATGTTGTCCTTTAGCACTCTTGCACCCAGTTTGTTTAGGTGGAGGCCATCCAGTTTAAACGTTGTCTATGGCCCCAGAAAAGATTGAAGTTTTCGATGAAGTTGACTCCTTTTATACTGCAGGTTCTTTGTAGTCATGTATTCAGCCCAAGCAACCGTGAACACATGTTAGTTCCCCTTGCTGGGTGTGGTCCACTGATGAACGACTGAACTTCAAGTCTTTTAAGTGTTTCAAAGAGTTCACTGAAGTCCTTCTTAAGGAGTTCTGACTGCTCTTTCCGGATATCATTCTTCCCCACATGGATGATGATTCGATTTGCAGTCTTGTGCTTCATTAGAATTTTCCGAAGTTCCTTGTTCATATCAGAAACTGTTGCTTGAGGAAAGCATCATGTTGTTGAATTTCTGCTACTGATGTTTCTGATAATGGAGTCGCCCACTATCAGAGTCCTGGGCTCGGCTGCGCTCTGAGCTGAAAGCCGCTGTCTGCTCGACCTTGAGCGTCTGTTAGTAGCGATGTTAGCTGCTGGCTGATCCGATCCATGTTTAATCACATTTGGGGATTCCTCACCCACATTCATTAATGCTTCAAATCTGTTCTCAAGATGTATAGGGGGTGGTAGAATACCAGTATTCACAAGCCTTGTCATAGCCGAATCTGGGGTAGAGGATGCTACGGCAGCAATACGAGAAACTCGTGACAATCTGATGTCTCTACTGCCTTTGGGTCTCGCTCCCTGTTTGTGCCATCGATTAGTGTGACAGTCAGTTTCGGCTTGTTTCTCTACACTTGGTATAAATTGTTGAGATTGACTAGGTTCATGAGACTCACCGGCTGTATGCTGATGGGGTCCGTGATGACGGTCTGCTGAGTGTTCTGCCTGTTTTGGAAATCCAGCAAGTAACTTTGTTTCAAGAACCGTAATCCTTTGTAGAAGTTTGCAGTAGTTCATGCAGCAAGTAGATTCAACAGGAGGCATTTTCTTTCTCTTCTGTTTGAATGTGGGCAGCTGTGTTTTCCCTTCTCCGGAATGTAAGCTGCTGGCAGTGGGAGGCAAAGTATTCGTTTTCGGGGTATTATTCCAGTCCTAAAGAGTTTTTAGTTTTAGTGTTTGTGCCAAAAATGTGTTGTTTGAGCACTGTGCTGATCTGCTGAAGTAAAAATCTTAGAAAAATCAAAGAAAAGTACAGAAATAGGGAGCAAAGCGCAGAGCAGTAAGCAAAAACGTCCGAACGGTAGCGAAGCCGGAGTCACCATAGAGAGACAACTGCACCAACAGTAAACAACACACTTGTGTCTACACAGGCATGTAATCATACAGGGGCTGGGGACAGCAGTGGCATTCTTCCTGTTCTTCCAGTACAAGTTAAGTCTGCATTTGGCAACAAAGTCATCCAGACTTATGCCTTTTTGGATACAGGCAGTACTTCTACATTTTGCTCCAAGAGTTTGATGAGAAAATTGAATCTAAATGGACGAAAGACAAAAATCTCACTGCTCACAATGAGTCCTAAATCAACGGTCACAAGCTATGTTGTGAATAATTTGGAGATTTCAAGCCTCACTGGCGAGGACTTTTACAGGCTACCAGAAGTTTACACTCAAAGAAAGATGCCTGTAAGCCCAGCTAACATTGTCAAGAAAGAGGACTTGGCTGAGTGGCCATATCTTGATGCTGTTCTCATTCCACACATTCAAGCGGATGTAGAGTTGTTGATTGGTACCAACGCCTCTAAGTTACTTGAGCTCTGGGAAGTTGTAAATAGTCATGGGGATGGACCGTATGCCATTCGAACCCTACTGGGGTGGGTTATAAATGGTTTCATTGGCAGTTATCAAAGTAAATGTTGTACTGCTACAGTGAACAGACTTGATGTAAAAAGATTGGAATTGCTATTGGAGAAGCAATATCAACATGATTTTAATGAGAACATGTTTGAAGACAAAGAAGAAATGTCTAGAGAAGATGCTACGTTCATGGAGATCATGAAAGGGTCTGTAAACCTCAAGGAAGGACACTACAGTTTGAAACTGCCTTTCAGAAGCAAGGATGTTACTATGCCTAACAATCTCTCCATTGCCAAGCAACGCCTCTTTGAAATAAGAAAAACATTTGAAAGGAACAAGAAATTCCAGCAGGAATATACAGACTTCATCAGTAATATGGTTGACCAGGGCTATGCTGAAGAAGTGCCAAAACAGGAGCTTGAGCGACATGATGATAAGGTTTGGTACATTCCACATCATGGAGTGTACCACCCCTGTAAAGGCAAGTTGCGGGTGGTTTTTGACTGTGGAGCAGAATTCAAGGGAACTTCTTTAAACAGTCAGTTATTGCAGGGCCCTAACCTCACAAGCTCATTGATTGGAGTTCTTTTAAGGTTTAGACAGGAACCAGTTGCCTTCATGACTGATGTTCGGGCAATGTTTTATTAAGTTAGAGTGACTGATAACAACTTCCTTCGTTTCCTGTGGTGGCCCGATGGTGATGTAACACAAGACATCATTGAACTTCGAATGACTGTTCATTTATTTGGAGCAGTTTCGTCACCCAGCTGTGCATGCTTTGCTCCAAGGAAGACTGCAGAAGATAATCAACAGAGTTTTGATTTGGAAGTAATTGACACTATCCACAAGAATTTCTATATGGATGATTGTCTGGAAAGCCTACCATCAGAGGAAGATGCAATCCGGATGGCCAAAGACTTGGCTGCTCTCTGTCACAAAGGTGGTTTCCATTTGACACAATGGGTCAGCAACAGTCGTGAGGTTTTGCAATCCATACCAGAGCAAGACCGATCCAAAAATATAAAATGGAGCTTAACTTGGACCGGGAGCACCTACCGGTAGAAAGGGCTCTAGGACTCCAATGGTGTGTGCAGACATACACATTCAACTTCAAGACCGTCTGCAAAGAGCGAATGCACAGCAGATGTGGGATTTTGTCAGTGATCAGCTCAATCTATGATCCTTTGGGATACCCGTCACCACTGATACTTCCAGTCAAGCTCATTCTACAAGAGTTATGCGGGACAAATTATAGCTGGGAAGATGAAATTCCACCAGTTCTAGACCAACAATGGATCAAATGGGTTACCAATCTGGATCATCGGAGTACCTTTACAGTTGATCGATGTTTAAAGCCACATGGCTTTGGACAACCTGTTCAAGGTCAGCTACACCACTTTTCAGATGCTAGTGAAAAGGGATATGGCTCTGTAACTTATCTTAGATTACAGAATAGTCATAACACCACTCATGTCACCTTTCTTCTTGGCAAGTCTAGAGTGACACCTATTAAACCAGTCACCATTCCTTGACTAGAGCTAACTGCCGCTGTTCTAGCTGCTCGCATTGATAAAATGCTCAGAAAGGAACTTCAGCTGGATTTAAGGGAATCATGTTTTTGGACTGATAGCACATCTGTCCTGAAATATATATAAAATGAGAACAAAAGGTTTTGTACCTTTGCGGCAAACAGGGTATCTGTTATCAGAGAGGCTTCGGATGTGACCCAGTGGAAGTACATCCACACTTCTCAAAATCCAACAGATGATGTGTCTAGAGGAATGACGGTTCAGAAGCTCATAACCAGCAAAAAGTGGTTAAATGGTCCAGAGTTTCTGTAGAAACCAGAAGGGGAGTGGTTAAACCACAGCACTGAGATGAACATTTCTGATGATGATCCAGAAATTAAAAAGGAGCTCACAATAAATCTTGTAGCTTCAGAAGATGCCAATAATGCCACTCATAGATTGATCACATACTTTTCTGATTGGAAACGACTCAAGGTATCAGTAGCATGGTTGCTGAAGTTTAAGAACATTTTACTGGAACTGAGCCGCCAACGAAAGCAGGCTATTGTAGCATCAGATGACCTGAGCAATGTAAAACGCAAAATGCAGGAAGTTAAAACTTCAGTAACAGGTCAATGCTTGACTTCAAATGACCTGTTTAAAGCAGAAAAAGCCATCATCCAATTCTGTCAACGAGAGAGGTTCAGCAAGGAAACTGTTTCATTAGAATCGGGGAAATCTCAAATCAGAAGGGATAGTACTATTTATAAGCTAAACCCCGTTCTTGAAGATGGACTGTTGAGAGTTGGTGGTCGGCTATGCAAGATTGCAATGCCGGAAGAGGTAAAGCATCCTGTAATTCTCTCCAAAGAGCAGCATATTTCCAAGCTTATACTAAAGCACATCCATGAACAGATTGGTCATGGTGGAAGGAACCATATTCTTTCTACATTAAGAAGAAAGTACTGGATCACCCACGCCAATGCAGCTGCCAGGAGAGTCCTTTCGAGTTGCATCTTTTGCAGGCGACAGAAAGCGAAATTAGGTGAGCAGCTGATGGCTGACTTACCTGAAGAAAGGTTGACGGTAGATCTACCTCCATTTACTAATGTAGGAGTGGATTACTTCGGTCCGATTGAAGTAAAAAGAGTGAAACTCTCTCGTGAAACGTTATGGTGTGATTTTTACATGCATGGCCAGTAGAGCAGTCCATTTGGAGGTTGCCTATTCTCTAGACACTAACTCTTGCATTAATGCATTGCGCAGGTTCATATGTAGAAGAGGACAAGTGTCTCGTTTAAGATCTGACAATGGAACAAATTTTATTGGCGCAGAAGGAGAATTGAGAAAGGCCCTTGCAGACTTGAATCAAAACAAGATTCAGAAAACCTTGGCACACAAAGGCATCAAGTGGAGTTTTAATCCACCGGCGGCTTCACACTATGGAGGTACATGGGAACGCATCATAAGAATGGTAAGAAAAGTATTGTCTTCAATTCTACGTCAACAAACATTGGATGATGAGGGATTGCACACCTTTCTGTGTGAAATAGAGGCTATCCTAAATGATAGACCTCTTACCAAAGCATCTGATGATCCAAACAACTTGGAGCCACTCACCCCCAACCATCTTCTTACAATGAGGAAAAACACCAATCCTGCCTCCTGGGCTGTTTGATGAAAAGGACCAGTATGCAAGAAGAAGATGGAGGCAGGTACAATACCTCTCTGACCTCTTCTGGAAGAGGTGGGTAAAAGAGTACTTACCTCTACTTCAAGAAAGGCAAAAATGGACCAAGGAAAGACGTAATTTTCAACCAGGTGACATTGTTTTCATTGCAGACACTGTGGCCCCTCGCAATTCTTGGATGCTTGGAAAGGTGCTTGAAACATTCCCAGATCAAAAGGGTTTGGTCAGACCTGCAAGAATCCAAACTAAAATGAATGTTATAAGACCAGTAACAAAAATGTGTATTTTAATAGAAACATAGGACATGAACGTTTAAAGAACTCATGAGTGCATGCAATTGACTTGCTTATTTTGTTTGGTTATTGATTGTAAAAAAAGGGGTGTTGAAAATATAGAATACAGAAAATGAATGTTTTTTTTGTGACTCATGGATCCTTATATAAATATATTAATTTAATTGTTTATTTCTCCCAGTCATACACAATTAGGGGCTGGTGTGTAGGAGTCATTTTTTTATTGTAATTTTCTTTCACACCACTAGAGGGTGCATAATGTATTTATACTCTCAAGTCAAATTCTAGGTGTGCGTCGAAGAATGTCAAGCAAGTTTTTTTTACCGTGATGGACTGGAATGGATTGTTTGTTTATTTTGTTGTTTGCTTTTTATTTTTGTGATAAAAAGAAATGGACAATAAATGGATTGGAATATCCAACTTTATTTTCAAAGGTATAGAAATTGCATTTTATTATCGGTCTGTTCAAGAAGCAAAAGCGTCAAAACCAATGATCTGATAGTACGCACCTACATATATATATATACATATATATGTATGAATTAGATGGCATAATTCTTTCTTTTTTTGGTTGAGGTAATAAAATGGTCAAATGCACACAAAATTATGTCAAAATGGAAATCTTGGTGAGCATTCACAAGTTATGTCAACAGTTAGCGAAGTCTTAAATTAATAAACAGTTGAGAGATCGTTATCAATACCAGAATACCCTGCTTTACTCACTTAAAGGGGTCATGTGATGTTGCTAAAAAGAATGTTATTTTGTGTATTGGTGTAATGAAATGTGTTTATACTGTTTAAGGTTCAAAAAACACATTTTCCACATAATGTACATTATTGTTTCTCCTTTATGCCCCGCCTTTCTGAAACGCTCGCTTTTTACGAAGCTCATCGGTCTGAAAAGGTGTGCTCTGATTGGCCAGCTATCCAGTGCGTTGCGATTGGCCGAATACCTCAAGCGTGTGACGGAAATGTTACGCCCCTTACCATATTGTGATGATGCCCTGTCCGGCCGGAGCAACGAGACAACATTAAAACCCATTATAAACTAGGCGTTTGTTGCATCCAGTGGGGACATATTACTGATTATATTTGTATAGACAGTCAGACAGAACTTGTACTGTCTTTTTACGCTTTGCGTTGCGTATCGCGCTGCGTAAACATGAAACCATGTCTGGAGAAATGACAAACAGCAAGCCCTACACTACACTGCTCAAAACTCACGTTTGAATCGTCAGTGGCAAATTCTTTAAATATAAAAAATGTACTTACAGGCTGTGAGTCAGAAGCAGCTTCTAGTTGCATCCTCTTTTGGAAGGCCAAACAAAGTAGTTTCGCTTTCACAACGAAACACACGGCGGGCTAGAGTGAGCGGTGGCCTAGAATGAGGAATGGCCGGCGGGTTAGAGTGAGCGGAGGCCGGCGGGCTTCAGAACAGTGGGGCGGCGGATTCGACGAAGGAGCGGCCAGCGGGCTTGTGGCAACCACATGTGATGACCCCAGGTTGGACTCCGCTTCGTCCACGGTGAAAGCCGATCCGGCGATCCACAGCGCGAAGTTGTTGTATTTCCTCAGCGATCAGCACGGATCAGCTCTAGGCATGACGAAGCAGATATTGTCCTTTTTTGGAAGGCCAAACAAAGTAGTTTCGCTTTCACACCGAATCACAGTGCCTTCACGACATGGTAGCGGCGGCAACAACAATACTACAGCGAGAATCAAAGTAACGCCTTCTTTCTTTGCGTGAACATTTGGGTGGTGTTATGCAAATATTCCCACATCGTGACGTAGACATGTGGGGGCGTGTTAGAACGAGCCGTTTTAGGAGGGCGTGGATGACTCAACTTTTGTAAAGAATATCTCTTTGGATTTGAGACTTTAGTCTTTGAAACTTTACAGATCTTCTTTATGCACCAAGAGCTTGTAACACTCCAAATAGAAAGGAAAAATTGAAATAGCATCATATTATCCTTTTAATGTTCATCAATAACTTTTGAAGCTCTAATAAGAAACATTTCAAGTCATACAGTGAGTCCTACAAGAAACACTTTAATGGTACACCTTGTTTTCATCAAGCCTGACAACTTTCAATAACAGGCATGAGCTCTGCCCAACAGGAAGTCAACCATTTTGAATTTAATGTATATTGACATATTTCCAACTGAAACTGAATATTGAACCGAGGGAGGGGTTTTATTTTTGCGCTCCTCCTCTCATCTCTCACTCGACGCAATCTAACAGTTGGAGAATCAGAAGGAGCTTTATTACCAAGTATGTTTACACACACAAGGAATTTGGGGGGCGTGGTTAAGCATATTCTGCCCAAGCAGTCAAATTGACGTCATCAGAGAAGGAATGCCATTGTAGAGGGGAACCAAATGTTCAGATTTTCATTAAAGATTACCTAGACAAACAATTTTCTTCAGTGAATTAACTTGCACTGATACATTGTTCACCTCAAGACTAGCAATGGGCACGAACAAAATTAATTTTGTAAAAAAAAATTAATACTCCAAGGGGATTCAAGAAATTCTCACCAAAACCAGTCAGTGTTAAGCCAAGACACCAAAGAAGAAGTAAACTGTGAACAAAATGTTAACTTGAATGGAGATGCCATTGCGAGGAATTAAATAAATGACAAAAAGGCCAATAGGAAAAGTCTCCCCATCTTCTAAGTGCATTGTCTAATTTAGATTAAATTGGTGTTGTATGTTTGATAGTGGGCTAATCACATGGATATGACTATTTAAGAGCCACCGTGCCACCAGCTGGCTCCAAAAAGTGTGACATACAATAGAATAATACAATTCTTATATTTACCTGCATGAATGCATGCGCCCACAGTGCATTGCTTACCTAATGCCACTGGGTGGTGCTGACACCTGTGCTTCAGCCATCATCGCTACTTGTAGCAATATCTGTTCTGTTGCTTGTCATTTGTTTCTTTTTTTGTATATTTGACTGTTAACTTGTCTTCAGCAACTGCTTGAGAACTTTGTATTATATTAGTTAGGCTAGAACTTTTTGCTATGATACTTAAGTTGGTATCGAGAACCGTGAAGTTAATTAAGTAAACATTTGACTGGCAAGTAAAAAGCTGCACTACAAAAATACTTGGCATTGAGTCATGATACTGACTTATAGCATATCTTCAGACTTTCACACCAAAGACAATAACCATAACAAAGATACTGTTTTAAAAAAAAATCTAAATTTAAAAGAATAGCAGTTAGTAGTTCATGCCACAACTATAATGATAAATGGCCCAGAAGAACAATATTGCTGGAATCAATTTGAAAATGATTTTTTAAAGCTGATGAACAATAAAAACCACTGACAGCCAATCAGAATCCATCCTGCTTTGAAGTGCTCAAACATTTTAAGTGTCAGACGACATAATAGCAGCATGTGCTTATAATAACCAAAACATTGTTGTGCCTTGGTGTAGACAAGTGGTTTTCAAAGTATGGGGTGCACCCACATCACAAGACGCTATTTTGAACTTGCAACTCACCTTCAACAGTAGGACTGAAATTATTAGTCGACATGATACACAAAAATTGTCGACAAATATTTTTGTTGTTGAATAATCATGTGATCTCATATGACCTAATGTAAGGGCCTGCAATAACTTGGTTTGAGGAAGTGTGGTGCTGTAGCGTAAGGACGTAATCAAAACCTCCTGGCTGCAATCCAAAACAGGAAGACGAGATGGTTTTTAAACAAAACTCCAAAACAAAAAATTGTCAGGTGTAAAGACACAACAAAATAAACACAACAAACAAATTACAGTGTGGGAAAACAGCCGTTAAGAAAGCATCTGATCATAGTGATGTGGACATGTTTGCACCAGCCGACAATGGGACACTCTAGGTAGTCACGTCATGTTTATTATTAACTCTTTAAACAAGCATGGGCAGCTTTACCAGTGGTAAACATGGAAAAAAAACCAAAGGATTTCAATCCATTATTTTTGTGGCGGACAAGGCCACAATATTCAAAACTGCCGCAACAAATAGGATTTCCAGGAGGCTTTGACTTCGTTGACTAATAAACATGAGCACTGGGCAACGTTTAAAACTCAAAAGCGGGCACGGGTTGTTTTATATAAATGTATCTTTTTTGAAAGGGGAAAAAAAGCTTTCTTCAGAAAAAAGGTTTGATGTCATTTTCATTTTAAAATCTATATAATGCCTGATAAAGTAGCGTGTATGACGCAGCACTGCTTTGATTACTGCCGGTTACGGGGGGAAACCGCTTTTTTTCTGCCGATCCAAAGCGGCTCTGGCTGACGGCAGACTTTGCACTTTCAATAAGCCAGGTCTGCGTTATTATTTATAATTATATACAAATGGGTACCAGGGGAAAGTGCCCCCCCCAAATAGAAAAGCAAGTCTGTGGGGGAACCATTTAGGTGTTTCACCTTTTCTTTAGAATTACAAACTTGGACATTTCTGCTATAAAGTTCCGGTATATGATAGAAATATTATGGAAAGTATGTAAATATCAATATTTTAAACAAATAGCAAAAAACTCTGAATAAATCAATCAAAAGCCTACCGATTAATCAGTAAAAATCGATTAATCAAACATATTGTTCTAATTTAATCATTCAGATTAATCGATTATTCAAAATAGGTCATTTGTGCAGCCATAGTTCAACAGCCAAAAACACAAAACAATGGGATCACACTAGATTAAACAACCAGATGTCTAAAAAGATGTTCTCAGGCATGTGACTCGGCCCAAGGCAAAGGGGTGTTACGGGGTGGCCAGGGTGGTTGGCACGGCCCCCATTAAAATTTGGGTGTACACCCCTAGGTTGCCCCCCTCAAGAGGTCTGGCGATAGGCTTGTTTTTTAGTACATTTCTAACCGGCATTGGCCAAGTGGCGGATTCCTGGGCGGTGAGGCAGCTGCCTAGGCCGCTTTCTCTCTTTATACTAATTTAGGCGGTTCTTATAGTGTGATATTAATGGGGACAATGTCGAGAGCCAACCGAATGTACGCGATCCATGTTCACGTGGGACGAAATTCTCTCCCCACTTCCAGCGGGATGTTGCATTCACTCACACAAACAAACTAGGAGTTGTGTTTTAAATATTGTTATTTATGAATTGGCTCGGCTCCTCGCTCAAGATATTTGCGTGTACCCAACACTCCAAAACGTTTGTCTTGGGCATCACTGAAGACGAAGGAGCTTTTTTCTTAAGCAGGTGGAGGAGTAGGCTATCTCAATAATGGACGGGCAAGCGATTATAGGTCAGCTTCTCTAGTATTTATTTTTTAATCGCCTTAACTTATTGTAGTTAAGTGCTGAAATTGTAAAATATGAATTATTTCAAGATTTTATATTTTAGTGCATTTGTATTGTTGTTTTTGTATAAGTTTTGCAATTAAAAAGCGTAATCAACCAGGTTTCGGAAATAATCACTGAGGGTGCTCTGAATGAGTGAGTGTGCTTAGTCTTAATGCCATTTTCACATATTTTGTCAACGTCTGTTGCTTGGTTATTCACTGTCACCACTGCTATTTCGAGAGTGAATCCCGCATAAATACACAAACGTCATTCCCGTAACTTTGCAACATGTGTGTGGCCGAAAAAAAAGTTCTACATTTTAAATGGATTATAAGCCTAGAAAACTTGCAAAGAGCTCTCTTTATACCCACTAAAAAGCTGTCACTCTTTGTTTAGTTAGTGTACACGATGTAAACCCCCAAGGGTCCACAACCCTCTTTGAAGCCGTGCCCCCCCCCCCCATATTTAAAAATGCTCTGGACACGCCCCTGCGGCCAAGGACAAAAAAAGGGAGATACCCCCCCCAAAAAAAAGTACCATCACAATGAAGAGATTTTATCCCCACAAAGTAAACATCACCAAAAAATATATAAACAAATATTCTCCAATTATTAATATAAATTAAAGGGACAATAAATTTAAGTGTAAGCCATAACTGAGCAGCAATGGAGGAGGATAAATCCTTATAAGCAACTATTTTCTTGAATAAATATTTCATTGTTCTCCTGGAATGAGGGCAGACGCTACGGGGCCAAATTGGACGGTTGGATGACGGACGGGATGCTCTGATGTGCAATCCCGCGCCAATTCAAAACAAAGGGATGACAGGACGAACGGGACAACGCGAGAATCCACCAAACAAACAAGCGGTAGATTAAAAAAAAAAAGGAATGTAATCCTTCAATTGTCATAGTTTTTAGGGAAATTATTTGGTCTGGTGCAGGTAAGTGTGCCCGATTTTAAAGGTTAAGGGGGGACAGGGAAGTGACCATAAAAAGATTTGACAACCAACCACTGGTGTAGATGCTAATAGGATCAAAGGTTGTTCTTTGTCTTGAAACGGACCTTTATTTACCTCTTATAGGGCTGAGGTTATGACGTCACTTGGGAGGAAGTGTCGGCCGGAAGGGAGCCGGTCATCAGGAACTTTTCCAAAGCACGGAGGAAAGCAGCGGATGGCTGAGGGCAGGTTCAGCCATCTAGCTCTGAAGGAAATATTTGGAAAAACAGGTCATGCCTTAGTTACATTGATTTGATATTTTAATAAAGATTTTGCATTAGAAATTGCAGCATTTATCTTTTGATGACAGAAAAGATCTTACTCACCAAACAATGAGCTCAAAACACCTGATACAGCATCCAAAAAAGCGGTTTTTCATGCGTTGTGCTGAGTGATCTTGGGTAAGCGGTCATTCTGACAAATTTGCTGTCCAGGTACCAGCGGCTTGCCTGATGTCCCTTGTTCATCTTCGATGTCTCAAAGGGTAAAAACGAATACAAATCCTTCACACTCTCTAATAAATAAATCACAACATGAGGTGTCATCAAGATACCAATGATCATAGTCATCAAAATACCCACACTTCAGTATGGCCAAAATGCAGAAACACATTTGTTCCTGAAATTCCAGCAGTTTCGAGGCAGGTTTGGCTCTTAAGAGGTCTAAGGCATTTACCAAGGCAGGCTGGTTCTTTGTGGTAAAATCTCCATCAAGATAAAACCCACGTGCATGCTGTGGCCCAATAATCACAGTTCTCATGAAAACAAGTCCATTACAGCAGTCCTATATGAGAAAAAAGAAAAATAAGTGGGTCCAAATCTAAAAATAAGGATTTAAAAAAAAAAAATGTTTAAATGTATGACGGAAAGATACAGACATTGGAAATCAATTTGAATGATTTCTGATTTGACAGTTGTAAACAATTCTAGAAAAATGGTCCTTTGTTACTGTCATGTTTTTATTTTATTTTTTTGTATAAGGGAAAAAACCCGTACTTGAGACAGCATACTCTTTTTTTTCAATTTCACAGATAACACCCATAATCATAGGGCTGGGACAAAATTAAATATCAAGATGTATAGCGATATAAGTTTTTCATAAACGGTCGGTGATATGATTTTTAAACATTTCCGATATACATTACCAGTTTTATCACTCTAAAAATGTTTCCTGCTGGCAGAGAATGAGTTCATTTTAAATAAGCCCGTCTCCAGCAAAGGTTATTTTAGTAAAACGAAACTAAAACTAAACCTAAAACAATGGGTTAAAAAAACATTATTAAACTGAAAAGAAAGAAAGATTAAAAAAATATCAAAATAAATGAAAAACTAAAACGGAACTAAACTAACAACAGTTATTGCAAAACTAACTGAAATAAAATAATAATTATAAAAAAAAAATCATTTTCGTAATCATTATGTTCTCACCCCTTGGCGGAAAAATATATGAGCTGTGTGTCGGTTTAGGGAAATACTATGAAGGTATTTTTGGTGCAAAACAACTGAGTGACCGTGACAGCGGAATTTGTAGTGGTAGAGAATAGCCACACATGTGTATCAATAAATTTGAAGTCACAGGCAAAAGTTGCAAACTTGTAGATATTTTTTTCTCTCACACAACCACAACACAACAGTTACACGTTCTTGAATCCTTCACTGCAGGTGCACTAATCCTAGTCTACGAATCACAAATCAGGAAACTCGTACGCTCACAAGTTTTGCTACTAATGCTGCAGTGAATATGGTGCAAAACACATATACACACCTGCATCAAAAAATGTGAAGTCAAGGACAAATTTTGTGCATCCGCAAATCAGTTTGTGAATTCTTTTAATGAGATTTGCACGCTTGTAGAATGATTTCTTACATATATATTTTTTTCTTGTATGCTTTTTCTAGCACAAACACAAGTACACAACTACAACGGCGTGAATCTGCTGCTAAGAGTCTCAAACACTGTTTTTCGCTTGCAAATGACAAGTTTCACGCTCTCTCCCTTCTGCACCGCCTATCTGTGTGATAAATGGTGCAAAAGTGATTTGTGCATCTGTAGAGGCAAAGGCGAGCACTGTTCAGAAATCAGAGAATTTTGGCCAATCGGAAGAGCTAGTTTGGGCGGGCCTGAAACACGCCCCGTAGTTTTTACGCCACAACCGAACAATCGCGAGAGGCTGCGGAGCTGCTAACAGCGACAAGTTCAGAAAAGTTTACGTGGCTATTTTTCTTCTGAAATCATTGTTTATAGCGTAAATACAGCTACGTTGGGGTATAACGTGATTTTATTAGTTAGGGTAGCAAAATCTTATTTCACGAAAAGGTAAGCATAACGTTAGAGCATAACTGCCTGTTAAGTTGCTATTCAATCGTTCTCGTATTAAAACACTGTCTAATATAACGATTTAATTCCTTGTATTCTGTTATGCTTACCCTTATAGAAAAATGACAGATCCAGGGGGATCTTCGCAGGTGAGGTAAGTTACAAACCAGGGTACCATTGTTTTTTTTCTTTGGGAATTAGGTCATTTTATGGATCGGGGCTATATAGTAAACTAAAAGGTTAAATTTACAAGGCAGGCAATCTATAGTAGTAATGCCTAAGGAATACTACGCTCAGTGTTGGGTAGGGGGAAAAAATTCAGGTTGCCTTCCTTGAAATCCTTGTTTGTGATTGGCTCAATATCTACTACTATTGATATTTACCTACTATAGATTGCCTGCTGGAAAATTCCTTTAGTTTTAACTTTAGTTTTCTTTCTAAAGGTTTAAAGCATAAAAACAGGAATACCAAGGAATAAATCGTTTATTAGACAGTGTAATTTAAATCGAGTACGATTGGACTAGCACACTAACCAGGGCAGGTAGGCTAAAGTAGCTACCTTCGGGAAAAATAAGATTGTAACCTAAATAAGAAACACTGTTTACCAACGTAGCTATATTTAAGCTATAAACAAATGATTTCAGAAAGAAAAAATAACCACGTACCTTTTTTGATACTTGTCGCTGTAAAGATGCTCGCAGCTCGCGATTTTTCAGGGTTGTGGCTAAAACTAGGGGGCGTATTTCAGGCGCCCAAATGAGCTCTTCTGATTGGCCGAAATTCTCTGCTCTCTGAACATTGCCCGCCGTTGCCTCTACAGATGCACAAATCCCTTTTGCACCATTTATCACACAGATAGACGGTGCATAAGGGAGAGAGCGTGAAACTTGTCATTTGCAAGCGAAAAAAAAAAAACAGTGGTTGAGACTCGTAGCAGCAGATTCACGCTGTTGTAGTTGTGCACTTGTGTTTGTGCTAGATAAAGCATCCAAGAAAAAAAAATATATATATGTAAGAAAACGTTCTACAAGCGTGCAAATCTAATTGCAAGAATTCACAAACTGATTTGAGGATGTACAAAATTCGTCCGTGACTTCACATTTCTTGATGCAGGTGTGTGAATGTGTTTTGAACCATATTCACTGCAGCAATAGTAGCAAAACATGTGAGCGTACGAGTTTCTTGATTTGTGATACGTAGACTAGGATTTGTGCACCTGCAATGAAGGATTCAAGAACGTGTAACTGTAGTGTTGTGTTTGTGGGAGAGAAAAAAAAAATCTACAATTTTGCAACTTTTGTCTGTGGACTTCAGATTTAACTGCTACACATGTGGGCTATTTCCTTACAACTACAACATTTAGCACTGGTCACGGCACCTCAAGGTGTTTTGCACAAAAATACTTCATAAATACCGATAAATGGCGCATATTGCACGGTGAGGTATCTGCAGGAGAGGACGGCAAGCAGTTAAAGCGGGTGCCTACACGGGTCCTGTAGGTAAAACCTGCATCGGCAGTAGCTACACAACAGAAAAAAACCACGAAACCAGTATCCTGACAGCCGGCAGCGCCAATTTCATTTCTGTACCCGGCACCGCGACCTGAAACCGGAACCCGCATTAAAATAGGCTACTGCATTCAGTAAGGCAAAAAAATTAGTCATTTTCTCATGGGGACATAAGCAATCAAACCAAAAATAGGGGGGCATTTTAAGTGGTGCTTTGAAGGAGAAAAGACAAGCAGCGCAACAGAGAATGATTAGGAAAACGCGCACCTTCCTGGATACAATACAACGTTTGCCTACTCTTGTGAACAATGCCAGGCGTTTGAAACCAATGTTGCAATATAAAAATACATAATAAATCTTCTAAATGACCAAGAAACATATTGAGATAGAATACTGTAAGTGCCATGTTCTCCCTTAAAACTCTGCAGTGTATAGGATATCCGGACGTTCGGTCCTTTTACGAAGCATTAAAAATAAATCTTAAAAAATAAAAGATATAGGATACAGAAAGCGATAGAACGTCGGTCCCAAAGCTGTTCATTTCCAATTCGCTATAACGCGAACGATGCAAATTCCACTGTTAATTGGCTCCACTTCCACTAGTATTATTGAATTTCATTGTCCCACTTATTTATGCAACGTTTGTTCTGCGGGGAAAGTGGAGCCAGGACACGAAAGTGATTATAGGTAAATAAGATTGAAAGGCATGACATAGGCTATAATTATTAAAAGAAAATTAGCTACATTATTTCAAATTAATATCACAAACCCACACATTTATCATTCAGGTTTCTAGTGCGTTTCATATAATGTAGCGCAAACAACTTGTGTAGATTAAAAAAAAGGCATGGACCTGCTTCATTTGGTGGGTATTTTGATTACTTTTACCATCCAATAAACTCAACATGCTTTAATTGGTGTCGCGAGACGTTGCATCACTAGGTTAAATTAAGGCCCACGTCTTTTTTGGCTCCTGTGCTATGGAAGTGATCTTGGATAATCTAATAAACTTTAATGTACTAAAAACGGAAAACTAAACTAAACTATAAAAAAAACTAAAATAGGAAAATGTGTTCACCAAATAAAAACTAAACTAAAACTAAAACAACACAATTAATGAAAACTAAATAAAAGCAAAATAAATTTTTATTGCAAATTGAAAAACATATTAAAATAAAAGAATGTTTAAAAATGTGCAAAAATATAATAACTGTGGGTCTCCAGCAAACATGTCCAGGTTTGTTGTGCTGATGATTTTTTTTTAAAGGAATTCCTCTTCTTGCTCCAACCAAGGGTGCATTTTTATTTGATCCAAAGTACAGCAAAAACTGTAAAATGTTGAAATATTTGTACTATTTAAAATTGCTTTCTATTTGAACAGATTTTTTAACTTTTTGACAAAAGTAATTTAGTCCTTTTGATCATACCATAGCTAAATTTTTCAGCATCATCACCGCCAGTCTTCAGGGGTCACATGATCCTTCAGATATCATTCTAATATGCTGATCTGCTGATTATCAATATTTAAAACCTGTGAGTATTTGTTTTTTCAAAGAGGATTCTTTTGAGTGAAAATAGGAAAGATCAAGTCACAATTTATTGAAATCAAAAGACTTTTGTCACATTACACTATTCCATTCAGTATAATTTTTATAAATTTTTTGGGAAAGAAATTATAGAAATTAATACTTTTATTTAGCAAGGATGCTTAAAATTGATCAAAAGTGATGATAAAGGCATTTATGTTACAAAAGATTCTATTTCAAATAAAAGCTGTTCATATCGATATCGGGAATTATTATCGTAATTGACCGGAAATGAAGAAATATATCGTGAATATCCGTTTTGGCCATATTCGTTCCCCAGGCCCTATATCAGTTTTGGCCATATCGTCCAGCCCTACATAATCAGCATATAAAGTAAATGCCTAATTGGTTTTTTTTTCTTCTTTTTTAATCCCACAGGGGGAAATTACAACACAGGGGCAATCACAAGTCAGAACATTAAATCTTGTTTTGTCACAAAAAAAGTGAGATTAGAAATGATTGGAAATCCACAATTTCCTTTATTATGTGACAAAAAATAAAACAGCCTGTCTTTAATTGTTAGGGTTGCTTTGCACTAAAAATCTAAACTTTATATTTTGCAATGCTCTTATGTAAAATGTAGTAATAAGTACATATTAATATTAAGAGTTTAATAAATCAAATGCAAACTGATGTAATCATTAAATAATTAAATTAGTATTCTGTATTTAAAAAAGAAAAGTGTCTTCCATGACCTGCATCTGATAACCATACTAAATCTGTAAAAGATATAATTGTGATGTCAGGCACCATGACTGGAGGAGAAACATCACTCCATTTAATGAGATAGAAAAAGTACTTATATATATCTTTTTTATTTTTTGCAACCATGGATATCTGATAAAAAAAATCAAAGATGAAATTCGTTTCAATTGACAAGCATTTAATTCAGATTCTACTGAAGATTAGTAATGAACACTTTGAAATATACTCAAAATTCAGCAAAGAGCACAATATTTGTACATTTGTGCTAAAGGCTGTAAATTAATTTTACTTCAGTGGTACTCTGTCACCCCATGAGTATTTAAGTCAAGTAACATGCAGTGCTGAAATCACTACTTATGTAATTGTACACATCCCAATTTAGAGAGAGCTCTTAACAGTTAACAGAACACTAGAGCAATGTTTCATGAATACGATCATAGTGGCAACAAAAAGTACTGCATATAGACACCTCACATTCAAAACTGTCGCAATGTCACTGAATTAGATGACAAAATTAAATTAAGTGGCATCAAACAATACGTCATTTAGTAACTTTTTTGACAATTTAACTATGACTTAAATGTCTAATACTTTTCGAGACCACTGTACCGTGTATTTAAACATACATGTTTGCAGCTGCTGCCACAATAAACACTTCCTGAAACACAGGAAAAATACAGGCCTTAGAAGCTATATTAGTAAAGACATTTAATGGTAGGGATAGATGTTTATCTCAATGCACACAAAATGTGCACATCACTTTTTTTTTATATATTATACACAATTTATAAATGTTCCGCAATAGGTCCGCAATATATGCGCAACATGTAATATTAATAGGCACAAATAATACATAAAAGTACGCTACAGCATATCTTATCACTGTTTTATGTTAATATATAATGTAACGTAGTTATCAAGGACAATCATACATACCAGACCATGTCAGATCTTCCTACGATCACAAATCTATAAATCTGTAACACTAAAGAGTATTGTTAATATATCAGCTCGCAGTTAATCGTTTATCAGTAGTCATAAATAATCTGAAATCAACTGAATTCCCCCCAAAATTGTCTTATGATTCAACGCGACAAAGCATCGAGCACGCAACGTGCAAAGCGCGCTCATCAAAACGGAAATGACGCCAGACCGTGGCACCCTGCGTACTTCTTCTTCTTTGGAATTTTTTGGCGTATTCTGCACCATAGGCACATACTGCCACCAACTGTTTCTATTCATACATGGTTGATAGTCCCGTCTCTATTCATCTTTTCCCTGCGTACTTAAAGGGGTCTCGGCTTTATATATAACTGCATTAATTATGTCCAACAAGGACATGCAAATTCTGTGTCACTACCTATCCAGTTCTTCATAGAGCTCACATTTCTCCTTCCCATAGCAGCAGATATCTCCGTTCTCTGCCCCAAAGGTGAGATAAGACAGTCTAAATGTCTGAAAGACACTTCTGAAAGAGAAAATAATTTCTCTAAAAGTGTTTATGTAAAGCAAAAAAAGCTTGCTGCTCTAAGAGGAACCTATAATATAATTGTTCATCTGTGCACAAAATGTTATAGATTGTTTCCTGTGTTGTTTAATTTGCCAGAAGTAAAGGAGCCAACAGCTGGCAAATATTTTGTTATATTCTTCTGTTGTGACATTAAAATGTACAAATTACTGTATGGTTTATTCTGGCCACTAATGTAAACATTTCACTTGATATGGTAAGTTTGGTAAATAGAACTAAAAGACAAGTACTGCAGGGTTGCTGATTTCACAACTTCAACAAATATTTGATAGTTCCATCAGCATGGAGTCAAAATTATTTTCATCTGATTCACAGTGCACCATGTGTTCAAAGATCACAGTTTTTTTGTGATCCATATAGTCTCTCGTGTCTGCTAAATGTCCCGTTTCAGGTTTTTAAAAAAAGTGTAAAAGGTAATGTTTATATTCCTGTTCATGCGTTTGTGATTAAAAGTTTGTTTGAATAGCAACTGAGCAAACAATTAAGGAATGGCACAGAGCAATCATAACAAACTTTATTATGCCACAACAGATACATTTTGGCAAAGTTATTCACACATTTTAAAGACTCTCAATGTAAAACAAATATACAATAAAAATGGTGTGTAACGAATCATCCACTGAAGGCGAGCGCAAGTGAGAACCCAAGTGCAGTTTATTTACAGGTGATATCCAAACAAGAAACACAGACTTGACATAGCATGAGCAGACTAGACTCACCAACAGCGGGTTAAATACATTCAATACACGACGAGGGCACAATGGGAACATGAAGCTACTTATAGGAAACAAGAGGGTCACATGACAAGAACAAACCAATGGGAAACAAGACACATGACTAAGGCAACCAATCAGAACATGACAATGAACAGGGGAGCCAATGGCATGAATACATGAGAGCAAGGGAAGCAAAACACAAACAGGGACCATGACTAAACTAAATAAAAGATGGAAAACATGGAATGAAACAAAACAACCACATTACATATCCCCACCTCTAAATTGCGGCACTCCTGCGCACTAATGAAGCAATACACCCCCCCACAACAATCCAGGAGGGTGAGGACTGGAGGTGGTCACCGGGGGCGGGGATGGAGGGCCAGGCACGTTGAGAGGAACAAGCAGACAGGGGAGACATGGCAGACCGGGGAGCCATGGCGGAGCAGGCAGAATGGGGAGCCATGGCGGAGCAGGCCGATCGGGGAGCCATGGTGGATCAGGCAGCTATGGCGGTGCAGGCAGAGCAGGGCGGCCGGGTGGTGACGGCAGAGCAGGAAGCCATGGCGGTACAGAGACATGGACAGACCACTTGCCTGAGACAACAAGTAGAGAGTTCTTGAATGGCCTCCTTGGCCGTGAAAGGACAGACAGTTAGTTCATGAATGGCCTCCATGGCCGTGACAGGACAGACAGTGAGTTCATGAACGGCCTCCTTGGCCGTGGCAGGACAGACAGTGAGTTCAAGAACAGCCTCCATAGTCATGACAGGGCAGACAGTGAGTTCATGAACGGCCTCCGTGGCCGTGACAGGGCAGACAGTGAGTTTGTGAACGGCCTCCGTGGTCGTGAGGTTCTGCCGCGGATGCCGCCCCCTCTTGAGGTTCTGCAGCGGAAGCTACCACTTCTGGAGGCACAGGAAAGGCCCTTGGAGCAGACTCGTGGACAGGAGAGGGCTCTGGAGCGGACTCGTGGACAGGAGAGGCCTCTGGAGCAGACTCGTGGACAGGAGAGGCCTCTGGAGCGGACTCGTGGACAGGAGAGGCCTCTGGAGCGGGCTCGGGAGTGCAGTGTGCAGCCCACATGCTCAAAATGGCGACTGCCATTACAGGAAGGGCAGCAGAGTGTGGCATGACCTCTAAGACAGCGTGGCTTGAGAGCGCTGATGTCACCGGGATGCCTGCAGCTCGCACCGACATCAGAGGTGGATCCATCACACTAGCAATTAGTCTTTTCAGTCTTGGCCCAAGGAGCTTGGATACTATAGCCCCCCCCCCAAAAAAAATCCTTAGAGGAAAACTTGGGGATAGTCGCGACGTGGAGAGACTCAGGCATGGCGGCCATCTTGGCCGGGGACTCAGCCGTGGCCGGCATGTTGTGAGCCAGCTCTGAATTGGCAGACGTGACGTGCGCAGGCCCTGGGGTAGCAGAATTATGTTAGCAGACTTATGGCTGGAAGACATGAATGACAGGTTTCGACTTGGTAGATATGACACTGAGTAAACTTTGACTTAATGGCATGGTCTGAGCAGGTCCAGGAGTAGCAGGCATGACGTGAGCAGGCTTTGGCGTAGCAGGCATGACGTGAGCAGGCTGTGGCTTGGCAGACATGACGTGAGAAGGCTGTGGCTTGGCAGGCATGACGGGAGAAGAATGTGGCTTGGCAGGCATGACGTGAGAATGCTGTGGCTTGGCAGGCATGACGTGAAAAGGCTGTGGCTTGGCAGGCATGACGTAAGCAGGCTGTGGCTTGGCAGACGTGACGCGAGCAGGCTGTGGCTTGGCAGACATGATATGAGCAGGCTTTGGGAATGTGGCATGTTACTCCAGGACACCCACACGTGAAGGAGTAGTGAATCAGCCAGCAACAAGGACAAAGTCAATGTATTTTTAGAGTACCATTGCGGGGTATTGCGTGGCATTAAAATGAGAAATGTTTGGTCCAAAACCATGGACGGAAAATGTCTTCAGGAAGCTATCCTTAAAATCTACATGATAGTAAAGTCACAGAACGTAGCCACGTAATCATCTATGATATAGGGTCCCCTGTCGGAGACGAACTAGGTCAATCTGCTGGGTTCATTTTGTGGGCGGTGTTTCTGTAACGAATCATCCACTGAAGGAGAGCGCAAGTGAGAACCCAAGTGCAGCTTATTTACAGAGTGATCCAAACAATAAATCCAAGACTCAGACTTGACTTGAACAGACATAGCACGAGCAGACTTGACATAAACAGACTAGACTCACCAACAGCGGGTTAAATACATTCAATACACGACGAGGGCACAATGGGAACATGAAGCTACTTATAGGAAACAAGAGGGTCACATGACAAGAACAAACCAATGGGAAACCAGACACATGACTAAGACAACCAATCAGAACATGACACAATGAACAGAGGAACCAATGGCATGAATACATGAGGGCAGGGAAGCATGACACAAACAGCATAAAACAATTACAAAATAAAAGACATGGAAAACATGAACATGACAAACCCCAAAACACCACATTACATGGTGAACTGCTGTAGGCTCATTTAATTACCACAGCCTGTCAACTACACATCTGGCAAATCATTGGCTGTGATCATTAAATCACTCTTAATACATGACACAATCTATACATTTTTTTACATGTTAACAGGAATTATAAAGTTTTTGTGATTTGGGGAGCATGCACTAATAAAGATGCTTTAAAATAAAACAGGTGTAATGTTCTTATCAATACTCAAACTTCAGAGTCAGCTCGGAAATCACTTTTAATAATCCAGGAGAAATCACAGGGGTAAATACACATCCACATGAAATACAAGGCAAAAGTAATTGAGACCAGACAAGGAGCAGAACCAAAATGGAGTATAAACACACAGACTAGGGTGCTAAAAGAAACAGCTGAACAGATTTAGTAAACACAGAGATTAACAAGGAACTCAGGCAGGTAAACGGGAACAAAAGAAACTAAACCAAAAACAGACCACACGTGACATTCGCCAACCCCAGGAAGGCGTTGTCGTCACCCTGCACAAAAAAAAAAAAAAAAAAAAAAAAAAAAAAAAAAAGGTCCCTTGAGGAGAGAGGGGGCATAGTAGGAGGGCATGGAGCAGGAGAAGGTCTGGAACAGGGAGAAGGTTATGGCGGGAGCAACCAAGGCAGTAAAGACAGTGGAAGGAGCCAGGAGCAGGAGGAGTCAGACAGGGACCCAGGCCACAGCCAGCGAGAACTTCCATGGTGGAGTCCCAGTAAGGAGGAGCCATGATGGAGGCTTGGAAAGAGGGTCCAGCAATCTCCTGTGATGGAGCCGACCAAGATGGAGACCCAGACAGAGCCAAGGAGACACGGAGCCAGGGTGACATTGCAGGCCTGGAGGGAACCAAGGAGGAAGCAGGGACCAGGAAGCCCGCAGAGCCTGGTGGAGTGGAATGGATGGACGGCAGAGGTGTAACCAGCAGCCAGGGATCCCCAGGTGGAACCAGGGTGACACCTAACCAAGGTGGAGCTGAAGGGACAAGGGAGCCCAGCAGAGTTGGTGGGTAAGATGGACAATGGCCACCTGCTCCGTTATGTCATCTTCAGCAACCGGTAACACCCCTTTATCAAAAAGTCCAGCCAGCAAACAAGCCTTTAAATCTCTTTTAATAATGCACTTCAACAGCTAATTACTCTTAAACACTGATGATATATAGAATTACCACAAAAATGGGAGTTCAGAGACAAAATTTGCACTTGTTTCTCTGATGCATAAGGTCTATAGGTCCTATTGCTCCATTTGATGATCATGAGGTAGTTGAACCTCTTTAAGCAGAGAGGTCTTCAAGGGAATTGAAGCGAGTAGCCTCGTTTTATAGTCTGCATAACCCATCTTGACACACCCAGGATAGCATACCAAGCCTGAAGCTGGGCGGCAATGGTCCGCTATCACAGCAGTAGTTTGCTTGGGTATGTGCAAAGTAAGTGAGACAGGCACAGTGTTGACAGTGTGAACAAAGCCTCCAACACCCAGAGCTGAATGGGAGGCTGAAAGGCAAGTGAAAAATTCATAGAGGGAGCCCAGGTAGCCAAAACGATTTGGCCCGATAATGGCCCAGATCCGGATGAAATAACTCAGCCCGGCTGCAGTTGCCAGAGTCGGCATGGACATGGGATGAATGACACCCCAGAATCGGCCCAAATACACTGGCCCGAGTCCGGCTGCCAAAACTGCCGGCATTGGGCCACAATCACGCCAACAAGAATTGAAACACTTAGCCGGTACTGGCCCAAGTCTGGGTGTGATTGTGGCCCAGTTTCAGTACCCAGACTCAGGCCAATACTAGCTAAGTGTTTCATTTTTCGTCGGTGTGATTGTGGCCCAATGCCGGTGGTGTGGACTCAGTTTTAGTACCCAGACTCGGGCCAGTACTGGCTAATGCTGGGTACACACCACAAGATAATGAGGCTGATTTTGGGCCGATTTGTCCCCTTCTGACAATCCTAGGTAATGTCCCGTTTATCTTGGTGGTTCTAAAGATTATCTTATCAGATTTTCCTGTGGTGTGAGTTGTGTTAAAGGTGACTTAATCTGCTCGGAAGATTGTCGGGGGCACCCCAATCATGAATCGTAAATATTCAACATGTTGAATATTTACGATCAGAAATCCTGATGTGTGTGTGGGGGGGGGACATCGTGGCAGACCACACACTATAGGAGCAAAACGTTTAATCTAGGATTTTTTGTCCTCATGTTTGTGGTCTCTCACATTTTCAAGATCTTATAAGCTCTAAAAAAAAAATCTTTTAGTGTGTACCCAGCATAAGAGTTCCATTTTGGTTGGCGTGATTGTGGTCCAATGCCGGTGGTGTTGGCTCAGTTTCAGTACCCAAACTCGGGCCAGTACTGGCTAAGAGTACCATTTTGGTGTGTGTGAGTGAGAGAGAGAGACTTTTGACATCTCTTTAAACCACCAGAAAACATCAGTTTTTTTTATATATATAAAAAGTCAAAGTGTACAAGTATAAAAAATATCAAAAAATCTGAAAAAACAACAACCCAAAAGAAAACAATTGTTTCTGTATCAAAAAAACAAAACCAATAAACACATCATATAATCATTTTCATACACAAATGTTTAGAGAGCCATCACAATCAACTTCACATATGCAGTTATTAATGCCCCACCTGTATTTAAAGGTCTCCATATCCATTATTAAATTGTAAAAAGCAAATTCAATTTTTAAACGTGATTTTATCAAACCCCTAAAAATCAAAATAACATCAGTCTGTCCCATTCCAACAATCTTATTTTTCCGTGACAAATTTCCGTGAAAACAAAATTCACTAATACAAGGGTCTCCCTTGTGGAATACTTATATTTAGGACCATAAATAAAGAAAACTTTAGTAAAAACCTCCCCTAATTCACAGCAGCATTCTTCTAAAAAACAAAACAGAGGAACAAGCCTTTCACATTCAGAAAATAAATGAAAAATTGTTTCCGATTGTCCACAGAAAGGGCAACCCTCCCCTACCTGTGGATCAATGTGTGCTCTGTGTCTGTTCGTAGCTATTATACCATGCACAATCTGCCACTGCAGGTCTCCAGACCGTTTCTCAATGGGGGGTTTGTACAAGGTCCTCCAACTACCTTTGGGTGAAGAGCCTGACCCAAAAAAAATCCAACCATTTAGACTCCTTCAAACTCTCCAGAGTATGACAGTGAAGAGCCTTCACACACATCACATATAGTTGCTTCTTCCCAACAGCACTGAAATGTCCCGACTGCGGTGATGCAAAGGATAGGATGTTGCCTTCTGCTTCTTGCCACTCGCCACTTTCTGCAGAAACCTCCAGGTCTGGGAAGGATAATACTTCCTCCCCACCAGGTACAACCAGGGATACACTGTAATTCTGCGGCAATCGTTCCTGCACCTCGGTCAGAAGTCTCTGGGCAACTCGAACCGATCTTATGCCAAGCTTAAGAGCCAATGTCTCTGCAGGCAACCAACCATCCACGGAGGCTAGATGTCCTACTTTAGTAAGAGCAGCATTCCTCAGATAAAGGGATTTAAAACTATCCAACTCAAGTGCTGGTTTGAAAAACAATGGTTCTTCCTTTAGCCAATGAAAATGAGTGTCTCTTAACTCTCGAGAAATCCTGAAGTGTGTCCATGATTTTAACACTGACTTGTGAAAGGATGTCAGACCACTTAAGTCCAGTTTATCACAATCCAATAAAAACAAGTGACGATCAAATCCCATCTTTCCTACTCTTCTCAGAAGGGCACAAGCAATCCCGAACCAGCTCACGTCCTCTCCATAAAGAAGCCTTTGAGCTGTCTGGAGTCTGAAGGCCTTTATTCGTGACCTAATGTCGATGAGCCCCTGACTCCCCTCTTGCCTAGGCAGATAGAGGACTGGGGCCTTCAGCCAGTGCTGTCCTGACCAAAAAAAGTCTGTAAGTCGTCGCTGAATGTCTCTTATCAAATCTTTTGGGGGCTCCAGCACCATCATCCTGTGCCACAAAGATGAGGCAACCAAATTATTACAGACCAGTACTCTTCCCCTGTAGGAAAGCTGGGGTAGCAGCCAATGCCAGTGAGACAACCGAGCACACACTTTCTCCACTAGGCCCTCCCAGTTTTGCTTCTTATATTCATCAGTTCCCAAAAACACACCTAAATATTTTAAACCTGCTCTGAATTTAGAACAGGGAGATCCTGAAGAAGTTATTTTGTAGCATGACCATCTGAGTTTTCAGCAGTAAAAAGAGTAGAGTAAAAATCTACAGCCAGTCTGCAGCATCTCCACTGGGTCAGAAGTGATATGCCCAATACTGTCCTTTAGACTGTACACCTGTTTATCTTGAGCAGCTTTGCATTCCAAATTAAAGAAGAAAAAGAAGTAGGAGCATCCATGTCTCTCACTGTTAAAAACCTGCTCCTTATAAGTGCACCCTTTACTTTTTCATTTAAAATAGAGCTTAAGGAAAGTTTCTTTTCAGTCCACTTTTCCTGTAAAGCAACAACATTGTTAACAGTCATATTTCTCTCAATAACAGTAATTTCTTGTTCCAGTTGCTCCAATGTCTTCTTTAAACACAAAGTGGAATAAGAGGCGTATTGCTGACCAAACAACTTTATATGTGCTTTCCCCACTTCCCACCACTGAATTATGCTATCAAAACGGACCTTTTCAACTTTACCAAAATAACTTAAATTTCTCAATAAAACATTTATCTTCTAAAAGTTTTATATTAAAATGCCAATAATAACTTTTTTGAGGTCTTACATCCAAGACACAATCAACTGTGATAAGTTTGTGATCAGAGAAAGACATGGGGACAATAGTTGTATTTCTAACTCTATTTCCAGATACATAAAAACGGTCCAAACGTGCAGCAGAAATCAGACCAGTGCTGACTTTGTCGTGTTGAAAGATTGTGTTCCCTCCAAACATCTAAAAAAAATTCAGGTTCTCAATTACACTGGCTAAACAGAGTGCTGACTGTGAATATGGCTCCTCCCCATTTCTATCAAGTGTAAAGTCTAATGTGCAATTCCAGTCCCCCCCAAAACAATAAAATCTTCATTCTGGTTTTGCCTTAAAAACGGTTTCAGCATAATGAAAAGCTTAATTCTGTCGGGGCCAGTATTACGGGCATAAATATTCACAAACAAAAAGCATAAACTACTTATTTCTGCCCTTACAATTAGCAGCCTTCCTGGTTCTAACTCGTTTCAATAAAATTTTGGCTTTAACAGCAGGGGAGAAAAGCACAGCCACCCCTGCACTTAAATTAGTCCCATGACTGAGAACATGTTCTCCCTCCCACCACAACCTCCACTCAAATTCATTGCTTTGGTTACTATGAGTCTCTTGAAGGAAAATAACATTCAACTCTTTCAAATTAATTAATTCCTTTAAAAAAAATTATCCTTTCTTACATCCCTCATCCCATTCACATTAAGGGATCCATTCTTAAGATCGCCATAAAGACGAAAGGGGGAAAGAGAAGACAGTATAGAAAAGAAATACAGATACAAGTCAACATATTCATTTTGTTTTCCCTCTTATTAGCCTCTCTTTGTGTGTCGATTTGCAGTAATATGTTTCTTCAGACGAAAACGCTTTTGTTGTGAAAGTTCCTTGTAACTACTCACTTTCCGTGCCCACATCACAGAAGCGACAAACTTATCGAGGTCAGGGAAAAAATTACGCACTTCTACACCCGCTTTACCTTTTGTTTTATCAAGAAAGGAATTTATTTCTTCAACAGAGTACAAATCCTTCTCATATTCTCCTGCCATTTCCGTGAAATCCGACCATTGTTCATCATCTTTAATGCTATCATCAGTTTTCTGAGATCCAGCCAGGCCCTCCTCAGCCGTCCCTGCATCAGAGGATACACACATGTCTTCATCATCACCGCTAGTAACATCGACAGCAGCAGCAGAGAGGAGAGGAGAGGAGAGCAAACACACATACATACAGAATTACAACTTCTAAAATAGGTGTATTAAAGACTCCTTCCAGTTTTGATATAAAACCAGAGCTTTGAATAATTAGTTTTTCCACAAAATGACATTGTTACCTTAAAATCCTTAAGATGGCATCTACTTCCAACTAAAATACATATTTTACAGTGCCCTTGTTAAGTCTACATGTACTCCCCCGTATAAAAATTACAATGAAAATATGAGTGATATTACAAAAAAAAATAATACTCCAGGAGCTTCCTCAAGTAAGCGTACCCTAAAAGAGGGACAGATGGACAGAAAGAGAGACAAAAAGGGGAACAGACAATAACACGTATGATTATTCAGACAATCTCTGACTGATAACATGAATGGTAACCCTGGTAAATGTTAACATTTGGAACATACCTTTGGAAGAATTTGTTTGCATTCAGGCCTGCTCTTTTCTTCCCCCATCTCGGTCGAAAGTGGGCAGCAGCCATCTTTTGATTAACTTTTCAATCTCTCCATCTGATGCACTGCCAGTACTTGCATTTCTTTGCACTAATTAAAAAATAAAAAAAGAGAGTCTAGTGACAATACAATTAGAGCAGTGGTCTCAAACTCAATTCCTGGAGGGCCACAGCTCTGCAAAGTTTAGCTCCAACCAGCTCCAACTCACACCTGTTTGGAAGTTTCTAGTAATCCTGAAGACCTTGATTAGCTGGATCAGGTGTGCTTGATTATAATTGGAGTTAAACTCTTGCACTGTCAGCAAACTCACAATTATAGCTTCATTATAAATAAACATTACTTTGGTATTATATGTGTGTAACCGGAATGAGCTTGCTATGCCTTTAAGGGGTAGGTGACGCGATAGGACAGGTGACGTTTAAAGTCTCGCGGGCGTCAATGAAATGGTGTTTGTTCTCGTTTCTTTCCCACTAAAATTTGAGATTTGTTTATTAGTTGTGGTGTTTGCTTTATATTTAGTTTATTGGGTTTTCATGGTATTATAACTTTTTTGTGATTTTTATGATATTCATTTTGTTGTGAAATGACCAATACAAAAAAACATTTTTAGTGAATTGTTGGCCTTCTGGAAAGTATGTTCATTTACTGTACATGTACTCAATACTTGGTAGGGGCTCCTTTTGCTTTAATTACTGCCTCAATTCGGCGTGGCATGGAGGTGATCAGTTTGTGGCACTGCTGAGGTGGTATGGAAGCCCATCTGCATTTTTGTTTGGTCTGTTGTTTCTCATTTTCCTCTTGACAATACCCCATAGATTCTCTATGGGGTTCAGGTCTGGTGAGTTTGCTGGCCAGTCAAGCACACCAACACCATGGTCATTTAACCAACTTTTGGTGCTTTTGGCAGTGTGGGCAGGCGCCAAATCCTGCTTGAAAATGAAATCAGCATCTTCAAAAAGCTGGTCAGCAGAAGGAAGCATGAAGTGCTCCAAAATGTCTTGGTAAACGGGTGCAGTGACTTTGGTTTTCAATAATTTGGTGTAGTGAATCAGCTCATGGGGAAATATGAATAATTAATCATAACTAGTTATAATTAATTATAAATATTTAGATCCGCTGTAGATATTTACTTGACCTCTCAGGGTCAACTGTCTGTCAATTCTAAGAACGTTAATTTCCTGGTTAAGGGAAATTACTTTCTTACTGTACAATTCTACACAGAGCTTGTAGCATAAATCTGCATGATTAAGTGACTCCAGTTATAAACAAACAATGAACCACGTCAAGTGTGAAACAAGTAAGGTTTTATTAACCACATAAAAACTTAAACTAGTCTGACATACTACATAAACACTTAAACTGGTCTACCATACACATACACACACATACAGTTGGTATAGGAAAGGGTTAAATCTTAATTCAGTAAAGAGGAGAGAAAATAAGAAAATGAAGTTATGGTACCATTTGCATATTCAGCAGATCTACACCTGAAGGAAACATCAGATTCTTAGTTCAAACACACCTTTGTAAAAAGGTGCAAATGATACCTAATGTATCAATTAAATAAAAAGGTGGGGGGGGGGGAAACTTTAAAAAGTTTGAATACTTGCACGTCTCGTCTGTCTGAAAGAAAGGCTTGATGCAGTCCAAAGGTTCAGGATGAGCTTTGCTGAAGTTGGTTGATGAAAAAGAACCAGTTTGAGTCAGAGAATCTTGGTGAATGGAAAAGTCAAGGCCGAAGCCTGGCACGAACTTAGCGGGTTGCAGAAGCGTTCTGCTCATATTCATCTTAGCATCTGACCGAACCACCGACTGGGGCGGGTCCCTGGAGCCGGTCCTTTAAGGTCGGAGAAGATTCCCGCCTCTCAAGATGGGCTTGTCCAATGAGAAAGGCCGGAATCCCAAGTGGGAGTTTGGAGATACTGGGGAGTTTTATGACCCTTTGTGTGAAAACATGGTAATTTGCATATGGAACTTGAAACGAAATTACTAAAGATTCTCAGGACACTAATATAGTGCCTATGTACTAACATATAATATACACGCTTGTTTCGATCATATGAAGGCGAATTCATTGATACTAAACATGGTAGGATTACATAAAGGCAAGATGACAGGAATGAGTGTTTCCATAATAAGCCTGCATAAAACAGTATAAAAATATCAAAGACAACATACACCATGACCTGAAGGATATCACTGTTCATTCAAAGAAAGGTTTTCCTATGAATTAATTAGTAGAAAAGTCTATTTCTACTGTGCATTGTGCCTCTTGCCCTGGGACATGCAGGGATTTTCCCTGATTTTTGCATTCTTTTGGCCAATAAACCCAGTGGTATCAGCGTTGGTTGCCATGGAACCAGGGACCTGTTCGGCTTCCTGGGGTGTTACACATTTCGGGGGAAGGGTCCATAGGTCCTCATATGGCTTGTTAACTGAGGTGTTTTACAGAGTATTTGTTAAATCTAGCTAACAATATATATATATAGTGTGTTTGATTGGTCCAGACGCTACATTGGTTTCCAACACAATGGACCAACACCAGCAGATAACATTGCACCCCAAATCATCACAGACTGTGGAAACTTAACACTGGACTTCAAGCAATTTGGGCTATGAGTTTCTCCACCCTTCCTCTAGACTCTAGGATCTTGGTTTCCAAATGAAATGCAAAACTGCTCTCATCTGAAAAGAGGACTTTGAACCACCAGGCAACAGTCCAGTTCTTCTTCTCCTAAGACCAGGTAAGACGCCTCTGACATTGTCTATGGTTCAGGAGTGGCTTAACAAGAGGAATACGACAACTGTAGCCAAATTCCTTGACACGTCTGTGTGTGGTGGCTCTTGATGCCTTGACCCCAGCCTCAGTCCATTCCTTGTGAAGTTGATGTCAATGATTGTCTTCTGGACAACTAACTGTCAGATCAGCAGTCTTCCCCAAAATTGTGTAGCCTAGTGAACCAAACTCAAGAGACCAATTTGAAGGCTCAGGAAAACGTTGCAGGTGTTTTGAGTTGAGAGTGATTGGCATGACACCAATTCTAATGTGTGAGATAGTGAATTGGTGCGGTTTTTGTTAATGGAGCCACCATCATCACAATAACAAGAAACAAACGAACGTAAATACTTCAGTTGTGGCATTGAATTATTTAATAACGAGTTAACAAGTGGAGTGAATATGAAAATAAATGAACTTTTCCACAACATTCTAATTTATTGAGATGCACCTGTACATGCCCATATCTCAGCCAAAATCAGACCAGCATTTATGGTCCGTGATCGGGCCGAATGTGGCTAAATGTGCTCGTGTCTCAAGTTGCACTCGTTTTTCCCCCCAGGCCAGATACGCAAACATCCAAAATTCATAGGCAACCATTACTGGGCCAGAGCTGGCTCACTTTCGGTGAGCCGCTGCCAGAACACAGCCAAGTGAGCCGAGACTCAGCCGCAATTGGCCCGATTGCGCTGGCTACCTGGGATGGCATATCTCCCCTAATCACTGCAGGTAGCAAGAGGTGTAATGAGTACCTGAAAACCATATTTGAGTAAAAGTACAGATACCTTACAATGAAAATTACTCTTAGAGTATCTGATTTTAACGGTACTCAAGTTTTTTACTTATACTACTGTAAATATAGGCTCAAAGATGCTAAAAGAAAACCAGGAAGAGTTGATTTGTGAGGAGAGCAACCACGTTTATTTTCTAAAACCAAAATAAAACTCAGCACCTCAAAATTGCAAAAAACAAAAAAACTATATCATTCAAAAAGTTATTTTCAGTATAACGGATAAAATAATGTTAAGTAAAATTACAAATTCAAAGCTGGATGTGCTGGTTTTGGCCTCATTGCCGGCTGCAGTCATGTATCTTATACATAAAACACTTCTGATTCACAAATACTTGCTAAGGAACTCGCATTCATGTAAAGTAGCCTTATTGACAAGTTTGGATGAGTAAGGGAAAAATGCACAAGATTTGGCAAGTCCAATTGTAAAATTTTAAGTTAGGTAGTGCCTGTCCCAGACTATACCTGCAATTTTAAGATCTTCATCTTAAAGGGATAGTTCACACAAAAATGAAAATTACCCCATGATTTACTCACCCTCAAGCCATCCTAGGTGTATATGACATTCTTCTTTCAGACGAATACAAACAGAGTTGTATTAAATAATGTTCTGGCTAATCCTATGCTTATAATGGAGTGGATGGTAGCAAAATTGGGGACAAGGACAAGAAGTGAGTTCATGGACCGTATTTGGCGTGGTTGACTCTTAACTTTTATAAAGAATATCTCTTTGGATTTGAGACTTTAGTCTTTGCAATTTTACAGATCTTCTTTATGCACCAAGAGCTTGTAACACTCCAAAGAGAAAGGAAAAATTGAAATCGCATCATATGACCCCTTTTAAAAAATTGCACCCATCCATTATAAAAGAAGTCCACACCGTGCTACGTCATCCACTGGACTCCACTCTCTCGTGAACGCACGTACAACAGTTAGCGGAAGCTAGAGATTAAGGTTTATAAAGTTGTAAATATGGATATTTTTCTTACACAAACGCATCGCGTTGCTTCAGAAGGCCTTTATTAACACCCCGGAGCCGTGTGGACTTCTTTTATAATGGATTAGAAATTCCTGCACAAAACCTCATCACCTGGCTACCCTCAGAGTAATGGCAAGACAGACTGATGCTTAAAGCACAAATATCAAGACAGGATCCATATTTAGCCATCCTGGATCACAAAAACACACCAACACATGGATTATCAACCAGTCCACCACAGAGGTTGCTTAGCTGTCGCACAAAGACACTTCTACCCACAAAAACCAGCCTCCTGCAACCAAAGATTCAGAACTCCTTGAGAGAACTGACAACAAATCAACAACGGCAACAAACATACTACAACAGATCAGCCAAAGACTTAGACGCACTAAAACAAGTTGACTCTGTGAGAACACAACCATTTGAGCCTCATAAGATCTGGAGACAGGGGACGGTGTTGGAGCCCATTGACTCAAAATCCTACAGTATCCAGTTAGATTTTGGAGGTGTTATAAGGAGGAACTGGAGACATCTCTCAAAGGGACCATGGAATGACCCCCAGAGTCTCTAACCAAAACTGTTGATCCTGACAATAAAAAACATGCAGAAACTGCAGATGCTCAATTCCAAACATCCAATAATGGGGAAAATCAGATGCAGAACACTGAACAGTCAGACATCCCAGCATCTGTTATAACAAATATATCTCATGAAAAAGAAAAAAAGAAAGTAAAATGAAGAAATGCAAAACTGTGATGAAAATACGAAAGAAACCTCAATCCTTAAAACAAGTTAGTCTCAGATGTTTGTCTTTATTGAATAGAAAAGACACATCAAAAAGTACCGTTCAGTGCAAGTGTGAGTGCAGGCCAGCAGGGAGGGTTGATAATTGCGCTCGGACTCGGTTCAAGGCAACTGTGCCGAGTATACCCTATTCTCCCCATCCAAGATATAGGGAGGTTAAACCAGCTCTCTAAATCATCTTTTATACTTTCAATAAGAAGGACCCAAGTTAAGTTTCCAAAGCTCTGATAAATCAGGTGAAAGTTGAATTCCAAGATATGTGAGGCCTGTTCTAGACCACTTAAAAGGACAATTTACAGGGAGCTATTAAAGGTATCTCCCCCTAGGGCCATAACTTCCGATTTATCATAATTACGTTGGCTTGAAAAAGCCAACTGACTGAAATCCTATTTAAACTTCTTCTTTTTCTGAGACCAAATTTTAAAGTGTATCTCCTCCTAGACCTTTAAAGCTACAACCACCAAACTCGGCCCAGACCTTCAGACTGGTCTGACTCGGGTTGCTACATCTTTTCTAACTGATCCAGCTTACGGTTTTCGTAAACCAGACTATCAAAACTACCTAAAATCCCATAGACTTTCATTGAGGGGGGCTAGTAACTTGTCAAACTCACGCCATAGCCAAAAATGTACGTAGAAACCTTCGCTAACATAACGGCTAGTAAAAATGCTAAAACATGCTAACAAATGTTAACATGCTACCCACCGCTCAACATCACCCAATGATATATCATCCTCGTACAAATGCTAAACATACTAAACAACACTGCTAACAGGATCCCCAAGGACATGATAATCATGCTAGAAAAATGCTAACAAAATGCTTGTAACTTGTTGTCACGGTCCAGGTGTGTGGAGGCAGGCCGGATGACGAGGACGACAAGGATTCAAAAGACAGGCACCCCCGATTCTAATGTAGCAACACCCGGCAGAGACAGGACACACACATTAGGCTCCGGTCAAATGCACAAAACCCCCCAAAAACCAACACACCAGCAACCCCCACCAGAGACAGGAACTTATAGGGCAGTTAACGAGGGACCGACAGGTGAGCACAATGAGGTGATTAATAATTAGACAGGCTAAACCAACACAAGAGGAAGAAACCACAACAAACATTCCACAGGGGTGTTACATTACTCCCCCCTCCTGGAAGGTGCGTCCTCGCACCGTAGAAACAGAGGGAAGGGCAGAGGGGGACTAGGAGGAGGACAAAGCAGATGGTGACAGGGGAAGGCAAAGGGCTGGCAGGCAGAGCAGACAGGTGGAGCTTTCCGGGCGGAGGATGGACTTCCAGGAGGAGGATGGCTAACAGAGTCCAGGGAGACGACAGGAGGGAACCGGGGCAGGAGGAGGAGCCAGGTGGGACCCTAGCTGCCCACGGTGGAGCCGACGGAGGGAGGAGCCATGGAGGAGGAATGTCCACTGACTCCAGGGGGCCGACCAACGGCGGCGGAGCAGGTGGAGGAGGAGCACGAGGCGGAGACGGAGAGCCAACGAGCCAGGGGGATGACGAGGATCCGGGGGGCCAGGGTGGAGCCAAGGGCTCTGGCGACCGAGGCGGAGTTGGAGATCTGTGGCGGAGCCGGAGCGACTGAGGACCACAGTAGAGCTGACGGGAGGAAGGAGCCCTACGGAGCCGGTAGGACGGAGCGACGAAGCGCAGCCAGAGGAGAGGCGTCCAGAGGCGATGGCAGGTCGACACCCGACCAAGGCGGAGCCAGAGGGACGAGGGAGCACGGTGGAGCTGATGAATAGATGGGTGACGGTGGAGGCGAGGGAGCTAGGAGCCGAGGTGGAGCCACTGGGTCTACGGACCGAGGCAGAGTCCGGGCCTCGGCGGCTGGAGGCGGTATGGAGGCGAGGGAGACACCGACCAGTGTGACGCTGGGAGGAGGACGGAAGCGGGTAGGAGGGCGGGAGGAATTTTGAGGAGAGGCCATGGAGAGAGCTCTGGCTGGAGCCCTCTGGGCGGACTGGGAATAGAGTCCCTTCTCCGGATAATGAACCATCAGGAGCTTCCTGGGATGGACTGGGGGATCAGGAGCCCTTCCGGGCTTAACGAGAAAATCAGGGCCCTTCTGGGCTCTCTGAAGTGGGGATCAGGAGCTCTTCCTGGGCTTAACGGGGGATCAGGAGCCCTTCCTGGGCTGAATTGGGGATCAGGAGCCCTTCCTGGGCTGAACGGGGGATCAGGAGCCCTTCCTGGGCTCTACTCGGAAACATCAGGAGCCGTCCTGGGCTGGACAGGGGATAGGGAGCCATTCCTAGGCTCGACAGAGGATCAATCAAGAGCCATTCCTAGGCTCGACAGAGGATCGGGAGCCATTCCTAGGCTCGACAGGGGATCGGGAGCCATTCCTAGGCTAAACAGAGGATTCCGCGGTCTCTCCTCCTAATTTTGACCCTGAATACCCTCCATAGTCCGCTCACCCTCAGCCATGATGCAGGGGGCGGAGCTCCTCTCCGCGCTCACACCGTCCACGGCTTGCTCCTTCGTGGTGGGCACCGTCACCGGCTCTCGCACCTGGTCTGACGCTTTGGGCTCAACATCCGAGGCGATCCTCCTCTCAGCCCGTGGGCAGGGGGGATGGCCATAGGGATAGCACAGGGACATGTCCCGGGGGCAATGATGGTCATTCTGGCCTGCTGGCTGCCGCTGTGCAGTCGATCAGGCTGGCGTGCAATAGGCTGGTATGCAACTGCGAATTAATTGACGGACTTATGAATCTACGAATTAGGCGATCGCGGAGTGAAAATGACACCACCACATGACCCAACATCAGCGAAGCACTGCCTAATTGGCTATATCCAGAGGCAGGCTTTATCATAGAAAATCGTGCAAAAAATGGAGCGTAAACGCAAAGGAGGAGCAGAGAGGGAACGTATAAAAAGGAGAAAAGCCCTGGCCACAGACGCAGCAAGTTGCTGCAAAATCACAGCCATGTTCGCCAGTAAGGGAGCAGGTCGGTCAGAATTATACATTTACATTATATTTAAAGGTTGTCATTTAGCGGACGCTTTTATCCAAAGCGACTTACAATAGATAAAATCTATTCTAAAAAAATTATTACAAATGTATATAATGATAGAAGTTTTAAAAGAGCATCTTAATGACAAACTAGCACACTGTTTTACATATGGGGATACAATATTTTTTTAGTGCCAAATTTGACCAGAAATTTTGATTTTCCATTTCTAGCCTACAAATATGTAGCCTAGTCTACAAGGTTTATTTATTTATTTTGAAGGTGACGAAGGAAGCAACAGTAGCACTAGTGCTGTAAGTGCTCCTGCTGTTGAACAAGAGGGGGTGGACAGTTCAGCTTTTGAGTCAGAGCAGGAACCTTCAGGTAAAGTTTAAGCTATAAACAAAACTAAACATGCTGGCTATACTCTTAGAACAATATGTGCTTTTATGATTTATAAGATCATCAGTAGTAGGACTGTGATCATGGGGACATACAATTGATGGATGCACAATTAATATAGATTATTGAACGGGCTTGTTTCATATTGCAGAGAAACTAGATGTGCAGAGAGAGAGAGAGAGAGGGATTCAGGGAAAGATGATAGAGACAGTGAATGCCTTGATACTCCATTTGATTATTTTGCCTGTCCACAGTCTAAGGATTTTGATTTATTTTTTAAGTATCACCCAATTCAAACAACTGAAAGAGCCATTCCTGATGTTTTCCACTCAAAAGATGGCACAAACAGGAAATGGCTGACATACAGTGAAAGTAATCACTCCCTATTCTGCTCAGAATGTCTTGCATTTGCAAAACCTTTAGGCAGTGACAGTGCATTTGTCAAAGGAGGTATGCAAGCCTGGAAACATGCCCATCAGAGAGTACAGGAACATGAGAGAAGCAATATCCATAGAGAAAGTGCAGAAGCTTTTTTTCTTCGAGTCAACAAAGCAGACATCCATACCCTTCTGACTGATAAGCAAATGACCGTTCATCGAGACCAGGTTAGAAAGAGGAGGCAGGTCTTGGAACGTGTGATTGATGTAGTCAAAGTTATTGGTAAATGTGGGCTAAGCTACAGAGGGCACAGCCATGAAGCTACATATGACCTTGAAAACATGGCTATCAATCATGGTAACTTTCTTGAGCTCATACTCTTGCTGAGCAAGTACGATGTCTGCCTACAAGAACATGTTAGTGATTGTATTGAGAAGAGAAAGAAGCAGATGAAAACTAAAGGAAGAGGGTCCATGGTAACTTTGATGTCCAAAACAACAGTAAATAAAGTAATTGAATTAATAAGAAATATGATTCAACAGAAAATTGCAGCTGAAGTGAGAAAGGCAGGGATGTTCTCAATACAAATCGACACAACACAGGATTTAACATCCAAAGACCAGTGTGCAGTAGTTCTGCGATATGTTACTGATGTTGTCCATGAGAAACTTATTGCAGTCATTGACTGTGAGTCATCAACTGGACAGTACTTTTTTGAGCTTGTAAAACAAACCCTAGAGAAGATGGACATAGACATCAAAAAGTGCATTGGTAATGCAACAGACGGAGCTGCAAACATGCAGGGACAATACAAAGGTTTCTCTGCATTGCTCACAGAAGCATCACCTAACCAAGTGCACATATGGTGTTACTCACATGTCCTCAACCTTGTTCTAGCTGACACTACAGGGGTTGTTGTGGCAAGTGAGTCCCTTTTCTCACTACTGAATGACATTGCAGTGTTCATTCGTGATTCCTACAAGCGCATGAAGCTATGGGAGGAAAACAGTGAGGACAAGAGACACAGAAGGCTTGGTGTAATCGGTGAAACACGCTGGTGGGCCAAAGATGAGGCCTTGAGGAAAGTATTTGGAAGGTTTGCAAAGCCTGACCATGCACTTTACACAGATCTGGTCATCACTATGGAAAAAATTTAATAGGATGTGACCATGAAACCTGTCATCCGAAATAAGGCCCAAGGGTACAAGGCTGCTCTTCTAAAGTATGAAAACATACTGACAGCTGAGATTTTCCTCAGGATTTTTGAGCGGACAACACCTCTTAGTAAATATTTACAAACAAGTGGCATGGATTTTGCTTCAGCACAGCACTTGGCGACAGGAACAGAGGATAGCTTGAGAAAGTGTGCCCGGGACTTTGAGGGTGTGAAGAGGGCAGCAGATGACTTTGTTGAATGGGCCAATGGCATTCTGGAGAAGCTTCAGGACAGTGATGCTGAAGTTCAGACTGTTCTCCCAGAGAAGAGAATTAGAAAACACAAGAGGCAACCAGGTGAGCTGGCACAAGATGAGCCCATTGCTAATGGAGACATTGATTACAAAATCAACATCCACAATGTGATCTTGGACACTGTTATTGAAAGCTTTCATAGCCGTTATGCAGAAAATGCAGTGCTGTGTACAGATGTCTCCTGCATGGATCCTAGGAACTTCCCTGAAATCAGAGAAAAAGGCATTCCAGGGACAGCCATGAAGGAGCTCAGCAAGTACCTACAGCAATTTGATGAACGTGCCAGTGTTGAGACATTGCAGGCTGAACTGATCAGCCTTGCACAGCACTGGGAAAGACTGAAACAATCACTAATGGAGAACTACAACATTACGGGTGCTGCCTCTAGTGATGAAGCAGGGGAAGGCTCTGAGGTTCCTGATGAAAGTGTGGAGTTTGTGAGCAGAAGTTGTTCCACATGCAAAAACTGTCCAATATGCTGCTATCTCCTCTTGTCTCAGTACAATCTGCTAACTGATGCTTATCACATCATTGGTTTGGGCTACAAGTTCCTCCTCACACTATCTATTACTCAGGTTGCCTGTGAGAGGACCTTCTCCACCCTGAAGTTAGTGAAGAACCGTCTGAGAACCTCCCTCAGTCAAGAGAACCTTGAAGCATTCCTTTTGATGGCAACAGAGAAGGAGATTCTTATGGAACTTGATAAAGATGACATAACTGACAAGATGGCAGAGAGCAGTGAGCTACTGCGCCGCCTACTGGTGTACTAGTAGTGCTAATTACTTTCTGTTTACTCTTACTAGTTTGTTATGTCATTATTGAGTAAACATTGTTATCTGTTACATACATTGTCATATCTTTTGTTAAGTTTATTTGTGTTTGTGTTTCTGATACTTTTGATATACTTGAGTTGAGCATTGGAAAAACATAAAATATAAATATTTCAACATGTGAATGTGTATCTTTTATTATCCCTTCTTAAAATGTGTAAGCCAATTTTATATTTGTCTTTGGTGTTGTAGTATAGATGGTGTATTCCTAGTGAGTTTTTGAGGGTTTATTTATTTATCCATTCATATTATGTATGGTAGTCTACCTGTTACATCAACTAACAGGGTTAGCCTACAAGTTTAGCAGTCTGGTGGACACATGAATTGGGTGGTGGTGACTGCAGCAACAGAGGTGGCCTGGGGTGGAGTCAAATTCCCGGCCTGATTTACTGTCCCAGTCCGCCACTGGCCGTGGGGCTTTGCTCCGGCTCGTGGATCGCGGCGGAAAATGGCTCTCCGTCATCGGTGGGCTCAGGCTGATGCTCAGTACGGCAGGGAGCGGGGTGGGCTGGGATCAGGGTCATTGAGTGGGGTGGTGTTGGTTGTCCTCGATGTCCACAGCCGCTGGGGGAAGGGACACCGAACCCACTAGATGAAGGCGGCGAGGGCTCTCTCGGGGGACCAAACGCCCCCAAAGACAACTGTGCTAGTGTGGTGGCGTTAGTCCGGACTCGATAGAAGCACAGAGCAGTTGTTACGGTGCGCTGTGGTTTTTTTAGTGGCTGTTTTTTTCTTTTTCTTTTACTTTTTTTTTAGTGCGTGAGGTGGGCCAGGGACAGAAAGTCACTTGTGTGGTCCCCAGCTGGAGGATTTGGAAGGCGGGATAATCCATATTACAAAAAATAAAGACTGACAAAGAACCGGCAAAAAAAGCGGGGACCTTGCATACTTTACTTTAGGGCGGTTATTCTGGTCACGTCCAGGTGTGTGGAGGCCGCCACGGAGACGAGGACGACAGGATTCAAAAGAAGGTATTTAATGTTAGCACCAACAAGGCAGAGACAGACACAACTCGGGGTAACATTAACAATAAACGAACAGACTAGAACACAAGAGCAGGAACCCGATATTAGCAGTTAACGCGGGGACGACAGGTGAGCACAATGAGGGTGATTAAATAAAATTAGACGGGCTACAACCAACACAAGGGGAAGAAACCTACAACAAACAGTTCCACAGGGGGTGTTACTGTTAAGCATGCTAGAAAAGGCTAGTACCTTACTAAGAATGCTAACCAAAAGCTAAACACACATTAGTAAAATGCTAACATGCTAGCAACATGATAGTTATTTGTTAATCATGTTAACAACATGCTAGTAACTTGTTAAACATGCTAACAAAATGCTAGCAACTTGTTAAACTATGCTAGCAACTTTTGCTAAACATGCTTGCATCATGCTAGTAACATGCTAATAATGCTAGAAAAATGTAGCAACATGCTAGTGACTTGCTAATCATACTAACAAAATGTTAACCCAATGTTACAAACTTGCTAATCATGCTAAAAAATGCTAGCAACTAAACATGTTAATCACGTGTGAAACATGCTAACATGCAAGTAACTTGTTAATCATGCTAACAACATACTAGTCACTTGTTAATCATGCTAGCAACATGCTAAAACATGTTAACAACATTTGTTAATCATGCTAGTAACTTGTTAATCATGCTAGAAACATGCTTGCGACATGCTAGTAACTTGTTTATCATGCTAACAAAATGTTAACACCTTGCTAGTAAAAAATGCTAATCATGATAGAAACATGCTAGCAACTTGTTAAAAATGCTAGCATCATGCTAGTAACATGCTAATCGTGCTAGAATCATGATAGCAACATGCTAATAATTTGCTAATCATGCTAATAAAATGTTAACACCATGTTAGTAACATGATAATCATGTTAACAACATGCTAGTAACTTGCTAATCATGTTAACAACATGCTATTAACTTGTGCCCCAATCTTGCTAGAAGAAACATGTTTAGCAACTGGATAAACATGTAGGAACGTACCATGCTCAATCATATAGAAACAGCTAGGAACTGTTAAATGCTGGCATCATGCTAGAACATGCTAATGTGCAGGAATCATGCTAGAGGACATGATAGTAACTTGATTATCATTACTAACAAAATGTTATACCCTGCTAGTTAAAACATGTTATCTAGCTGGCAAAAAATGCTAGAAAGTAGTGATTTCGTAATCATGTTAACAAATGGTTCTGAACACCAGGTAGGTAACATCGCTATCATAATAGCAAATGCTTATTCACAGTTAACAGGGTAACAACAATGTTAGTAACTTGTTAATATGCTAGAAAACATGCTAGCAACTGGTAAACATGCTAGAAAAATGCTAGCATCAGCTAATCATGCTAACAAAATGTTAACACCATGCTAATAAAATGCTAATCATGTTAGAAACTTGTTAAACATGCTAGCATCATGCTAGTAACTTTGCTAATCATGCTAACAAAATGTTAATACCATGCTAGTAATATGCTAATAATTCTAGAAACATGCTAATAACTTGCTAATCATGCTAGAAACTTGTTAAACATGCTAGTAACATGGTAATTATGCTAGAATTATGTTAGTAACTTGTTAATCATGTTAACATCATGCTAGTAACATGCTAATCATACTAGAAAAATGCTAACAACTTGCTAATCATGCTAGAAACATGTTAGCAACTTGTTAAACATGCTAGAAACATGCTAGCATCATGCTAGCAACCTGTAACACCTTGTTTCTTTAAAGCTGTTACTCTGAGGGTTTTTTTAACATGTACTGATTAAAATACTCTTCACAACACAAATGATCTTTGAATCCTAATTTATTCTTCCCACAAGTGTATACTGTATATACAGGTGCAAAAACCAATGTATAAACCATAATCAGTTTAAATGCACTTTGTCTTTTAACTGAGTCAATGAGTTGAAATAACTTATCGTTCCATGTACAGTTGAAGTACGGGAATTGATGAGTGATGAGATGACGTTTTAATCCACAAAGTTATTTGAGTGCGATGCAATGTTAGTAGTCCTATAACCCACAGTGTCGTTGGCGTTCGGCGTGTTGCTGTCCTGTGTGCCACGTTGGATGAACCCACACCTCGTATCCAGAGGTGATTTAAGATGCATCCAATCAATTACACACGAAGAAAGAAATCATTTCAAGAATAGAGTAGACATAGACAAATAAAGTCCTTTCTAAAAGAAAGCAAATGGCTGACATCAGTAACTTCATTATACAGACATGTTGTCAGGTAAATAAACCAAACCATCCTCACAGCTGAGCAGAAACTCAGAGTTCTCAACCAAGGACTTTCAAAGAGCAAGCCAGTAGCATGAGTTAAACCAAATGGTTTCCCTCTACCAAACGAACTGACTTACTCTATGGCAGGGTTCCTCAAATCTTGCCCTGGAGGGCCAATGCGCTGCAGAGTTTATCTCCAACCCTGATCAAACTCACCTACCTGTGATTTTCTAATGATCCTGAAGGCATTGATTAGCATGCTCAGGTGTGTTTGATTAGGGTTAGAGCTAAACTCTGCAGGAAAGTGGATCTCGTGGGCCAGATTTGAGGATCCCTATGCTATGGTGATCGGGCTTATATGTCCGGTTACCTCCAGGCAATCAAGCTGCTCCTAGTGATACTACATGTGACCCAAATACATCACACTATGAAATCAACAAGAAAGTGAAGCGAAACTACAATAATAAAACCAAGTAACGTTTTGTCCATTACATACCCCTCCCTTTGGTGTCAAAATTTGACACGTTGCAAATTTTTAAGTTTTGGGTATGGTAACTGTCAATCTGGGTAGGATCAGACAACATTGACACCTTGTAATTTACTGGACCTAGCTTTTTGACTCTTTTAGCTGCCCCTCGCCATTTTGCAGAAATTTTAGCCATGAAACCATCATCTGCACGAGATAGAGGATGAGTACGCACCCAAACTATATCACCTTCCTGGAAGTCTTGGGTTAATACTTTTTCTGTTTGTTTGCTTCTCAACATTTTCTCTGACAGATTCTGTGGAAGATTTTATATCAAAATATAAATTATTCAAGCATAATCAATGTGAATATAGCCATTTATGTATTAAGTTATTCACTATTATAACATGTGTTTTGCCTGCAGTATAGAAATCTGATGAGAAATGGAATGTGCGACAATGGTGAGTAAATGATAAGCATGGATGGTACATAATGGGGTCCTTATTTTCACAGGACACAAAATTAAGGCCTCATGACTGCATCGTGATCCCATAACAAATATGAATGAAATGTATTGAACACACCTAGAGAAAGAACAGTTCTAAAGAGCGGGACAGAAAAAGAGTCTGGATTGCTCTACAGGGTTTTTCTCTGCTTTATTTCATCTGAAGAATAAAGTCTATCTTCTGGCATTAAAATCCCAAGACTTGAAGAATGATTCCTTACAGCATTGGCAGATGCAACCACATTTTGGCGCACAACGTGGGGCTGGAAAGGAGCAGAGGGTGGAGAACCACTTTGGGCTGGCTTGACGAACAACACTAATAGTGGCCACTAAACAATAAGGTAGGCAGTTTTTTGCTTATATAATTAGTGTTGTTTGCCACAGTCGGCCAGTGGTGGTAGGACACTCGAAAATGCTCCTCCAAATTTAAAGAACAAAAGGAAAAAAGGGTTTTGATTCCAGAAGAAATACATTGCATGCAATGGTCTGAGTTTATTGATGAGTGGGCCTTGATGGACATCAACAGACGTTAAGCAGATAAAGTATAAGGAAGCACGCAAAGTCCTGTGGATACCGCTCTGTAAAAGGTGTAAGGAAAGTACAGAGGTCTGAACGGATAAGCAAAAATTCCTGCAGGGTACTGCTTTTTACTGTGTTGAGGAAGTGTATCAGTGAAAGAGCGAGTACAACTGACAGGTCACTCAGGAAGAGTGTAGAGTAGTCTGTGTAAATGCATGTGTATGTGTCTGTCTGAGTGTATTTGTGACTTGTGGTTGTATGAGAAAATAAACTATATCAGGTGGAGCAAAAGGTATGTGCCCCTCCTGAACTGTCACTTGAGTGTGATCAGGTCACGGAGACGGATGCAGCTGGTGTTACACTGGAGAAGAGTGAATGAGTGTATGAGCCCTATCTAAAAAAGGGACAAAGAATGAGTGTATGAGACCTAAGCAATAAAGGGACTTGAATGAATGTTGTTTTAGGGGGGGGGGAAAAAAGTGTTCCAAGATATGGACTTTGCAGATTATTTAAATAATAATAGATTAATTGAAATAAGATATACATTTAATATTTAAAGACTTGTCTAAACAGATTAATAAAAAGATTGCACATGCTTAAAACTTTATTTTTAATAACTGAAGACTTCTAAAATTTGTATCTTGTTATCCCTGGAACACAGTATGAAAGTTAATCCACTACAGAGTTTCAGACATTTGGGTTTGAGTTAACTAAAAGATAACTTGTGTAGTGCAATGTTGAATGAGAGCAAGATTGGGTGACCAAGTTAATAGAAATTTTGATTCAAAAGCTACAGGACATTTTACAATAGTAATGGGTCACGAATCCGTCCATGAACTTAACATTCATGAATCTTCGCATACACACTGTTGAATTCACCCCGGACTACATTCCCATCAGCCTTGAATGATGCATCAGCACGGATTGCAAAGCTGTTTACACGATTGCACCCACTGCTTCATATCACTCCCTCACTATTTAACACTCACTCTGATCCCTTCCCTCTGCCGAGTATTGTTTCAGCGATTATCACTCCCCTAGTGATAGCTACCTTACGGAGCCCTTGTCATTAGCCCTAGTCATTAGCCTTAGCCTTATCGGTTTCTGATCTTCGCCTGGTTCCCTTGATTCACCCCTTTTGTCTTGCCCCTTCTGATTCTGTCTGCCAATCGTCAAACCCACGCTAGCCCTAGGATTATTCTTGTGTTTTGCCCGCCATATACCTGTCTGCCTCTGTTTGGCCCTGCCTGCTTTATGACCAGTCTCTGTCTTCTCCACAATAAAAGCTTTGCGAATGGATCCGCACGTCTCACGTCTCGTCAGCCCCGTAACACATGGAACTTGTTGATTAAATATTTAAATATAAAATAATAGGAATTATTTTGTTGTTTGGGAAAAATTAATTCACCGTTGCCAGATTATTCTGAATTATGTATGGAAATATAGAAGGAAAATTATGATTGAAGTCTTTATTTTACCATACGCATGTCATGCTGTTGTAAAAGGAAGGATTATTTTGTTTTATTGCAGTATACTTGGATAATAAAGGTAGATTACTGCTGCTTTCTGCATTTTGCAAAGAAAAAACTGCTTGTTGTTTTTCTGCAATTAAGAACTTGCTTTACTAAAATAGAATAAGGGAACTGCTGTTTTTAACCAGATGAGATTGTTTTTATTAAGGGACCATTGAAAGAGATGGTTGAAAAGTGAAAATTAGATAAAGAGCAGATTGCTCAGACACAATTTGGTCAGAGTTTACAAAGGTTCAATTTGATTAATGTAGTCTCTGAGTGTTAAAATTTCAGATGACTTCTGGAACAGTGCCTTGACAAAGGGAAGCAATGAACTGGAGTCTAACAAAGTGGTGAAGAAGCAAAGACACAGCTGCAGAGAGAAGAAGAGGGAGGGTCTGATGGACGCTCACCTCCCCTCCTGAAAGAGGAGTTTACACTTCAGTATGGAGAAAGACTGACTTAATGCAGGAAAAGGTGAATCTTTCACTTGAGACTTTTCCTGAGGGTGAAGAGAACATCCTGAAATGCAAAACTCTGGCAGGAGCAGTCAAAAGCCAGACTGAGGAGAGGCAGAGAAACAACGGAAACATACACCACAACACCAGGCCTTTCAGTGCCATCACAGACTGACGACCCAGTGCAACAGCCAAACAGCTTCAACAGGCTGATGATCTAACTAGAAGGACTTCCATCCCTTCCCTTTGCGTGCACAGGTAATGATCACTATAAAGACTGCTTCAAATTTTGTTAATTATTTTATTAACTATATTAATCTTGATTATTCACTGGTCTCACAGCACTTCTTTGAATTCTGTGTTTTAACTAACATTCTTAATCTGCTTTTCAATAGGTACCAGTCCAGCCTTATGTCTTAAAGACAAAGACATTTTGCCATACAGAAGTGAGTGCTTGAATCACCAATCAGATAAAAATGGAGCTGGATTTGGCATAGTGAGGGCTATTTCATTAACCAACTAGGGGAAAATGCACAACTGAATTATTGACAACAATGCTGGGAAAAAAGAAGGAAAAAAAGGGTAGACAAGATGTCTAATAGAAAAAAAAAATTGGTCACTCCATTTTATTTAATGGTAATTTTCTAGGGCTAGATTGAATAAAATAACAATAAAAAATTTACTCCAAAGATCCAAAATCATGAAATCACATATGCTGTCATCACTGGGGATAACAAGATGGAAATGTTGATGGCCATGGATCCTAGATTATGCAGAGATCTCCAATCCTCTTCTCAAAGTAGCTCATGAGCAATAACAAAAAATATTTGACTAAAATTTTAATTAGACAAACAAGTGACATTTGAGAAATTATAATTGGCTCTCTCAAGTGCACAATGCCTAGACCTATTATTCTAAACAAATTAATATATTAGATTTTGATGGAAAAAAAAAAAAAAAAAAAAAAAAAGAGTGTCACACTTTATGGTGACTGACGTTGCTCAGTTGCATGACATCTAGAAACTATGTGGAATGCTACCAGGTCTACGCTCAGTAGAGTCTAACGAAAGAAGAAGAAAAAAAAAGTTCATGTTATCCTCCTCAGAATCCGTGGCATTCACAACTAAAATCATTTAGTTCACAATCAGCTGAAATCTCAAGAAAAAAAATATGTTTTTGGCCAAAAGGGGTATGTGAAAGGGTGTGAAAAAGTATGAATTATGGTGTTGTATGGAGTGAAAGAGGGTGTCTGATGAGAAACTGAGGCAAATCAATTATTTTGCCAAAACAGCTGTAAGCAAATTTTAATATGTGGACCCACAGGGAAAATTAGTAGTAGTATTGCTATGTAAATCAATAATAATACACAGCATACAAATATTTTGAAAACACTTTATTTCTATTACATTTAAAGTTGCAAAAACCTCTATTAAATTAAATAACTGGTTGAAATTGTCTTATTAATCACTTCCTTATCACATTAGGTTGCTTGCAATTGTTTTAGTTTACAAGATAAATATAAATTCACAAATAAACAAACAAACAGAACAAAGCTAGTACAGACAATGTAATTACAGCTGAAACAGGCTTGGGATATGCAATGTTCAAAATGTAAAATAATCTAAACCATGTATCAACTGCTTGTAAAAAGACGGTCTTGCTTCAGTGCCATTTCTCCCACAATGATGAAGGATGGATTTTATCCCAAAACTGCAGGACATGAGGGTATCGCCTTTGTTGCTCCTCCTCCTCCTCCAAATACAGAATGAAATTTGTTCCAACCTTTAAACAGAAATTTAAAATGGCTAATATGCATACATACATTGGATGAAATATTACCCAAAAATGTATTGTCATAAAAGATGCACTTACCCACTTTGTATGGCAATGGAGGAGGATGTCAGGGTTTTAATGCAACTTTAATGCAATCTCCAAAGACCATCTTAAATAGAAAGAACAATGGATTAATCACTGAACAAGAATTGGGGGGAAAAATGGAAAAAAAAT
>JADLZN010003227.1:131957-162292 GCA_018155175.1 Sinocyclocheilus anophthalmus
ACGACATACGATATTTATTAAAATAAACTGTCAATTAATCTAAATATTGATTAAAATTATTACTGATTCGTTAGATGAACCATTTACAGTGGTTTTGTGATAAATGTTATTGAAGTTACAATCATGTATAGCAATGTCGGATTTAACTTTAGAGATGGTCCCTAAACTTGCTACTATAGACGTCAACTGCCAGTGGGCCGCGATTCCAAAAAGCATTGTGAGCCTGAATAGACCGTAGGTCTAACTAGGTGCTTTGGTGCAACTGGTTTACGATTGCATTTAGGCTCACAATGCTTCTGAGAGTCATGATTTTCTCTGTGAAATTCGACACATAATAATGTGAATCTGTGAAAATATCTTGCAACTCTGCAGTTGATCCCACAAACTCCGATCTCGTTTGATCCGACGCTTTTGCGTGAGCTCTCTCAAAAAGCTGCACACGGAAACGTAAATGAATAAATAAATCTGGAAATAAATATATGTGGGAATAAATAAATATAAAAAATAAATAAACGAATGAATAAATACATTTAAAATAAATAAATACATAAATAAATATAAAAATAAATGAGAGATAAGTAAATAAAACTGAAAAAGAATAAAAATAAATGTAAAAATAAATACAGAAAATAATACAAAGGAAAAGGTCATAAAAATCAATTCAGGATTAAATTTTATTACAAATGAACTATATTTGTTTTCATCAAGTCATTTATTTCTTTATTTTCCTGTTATTATGATTTATTATTTATTATTCCTTTTTTTTTTTTTTTGCAGGTTTGGTCTCCTACGCGTGGCCAAATATCTGAAATACATGTAAATTTTCCCACAAAACTGTCGAGACAAACTGAAAAGGTAAGGAAACAGTTTTTTTATAGGTTTGAAATTGATCGGCTTCAAAGCGCTCCTGTCAAGTCAAGAGTGCAGATAACGGATTTTTAACGAATTAAAATATCAGTTGACAGGGGAGATGTAAACATACTTGTAGGAAAAACAGCAACATTACTGTCAGGGCTTAAAGACACTTTGTTACAAAAAACAACATAACGCACACATATTATTACCAGTGTCATCTGTCGCAGTTGCACCGATCGACTGTTGGAATTTAAAATTTTAACCCAACTGGTTGTGTTGTTATAGAAATAACCCAATAAACATAGGAATAACCCAACAAAACGACCCAACATGTTTAACCCAGACATTGGGTACAATAAATAACCCAACGTTTTTTAGAGTAACATGGGAAGGCAGAGCAAAGTAAGCTTGCTCCGTCCACCCCACATCTAACTATCTTTTCAGCATTTCATAATGGAGCTGATTCTGTGTCAAAAGGATAAAATATTGTCTTTCTGACTGTTAACAGAAATAAAGTGGGTTGAGTGTTTTCCAAGTCAAAAGGCCTATGTTACTTAGTAAGATAGGCCTAAAAAATTATCAAGTGATAAAGTGGAACTCAGTTTATAAAACAAAGAGATAACTGAATTAGCAAATTGTTAAGAATAAATTTGAAATTAATTTAAAATAAAAAAAGAGTAAGGATAATATATGCAAATAATTAATTAAAGCTTTTTATTTTAGAAAGAGGGTATTAGCCCTGCTCATTGTATTGACAGCAATGGATTTGTGAGAGCTCAAAAAAGGGGCCAGGACAGCCCTCAGCCCACATGAAATTTCCACAGATCACACCAAGAAGGATGACTGGCCAGATGAGCTTGCTTGATATCACTAACAAAAAACTCTAAAGGTTTCCATTTACAGGTAACAGCAGTTCTATAAAGGACAAGGAATGGTTTGCTCCATCAATAAGAACCACTTCAACAACTCCACACAGCATGAAGTGAGGGATGAAGGGCGTGCTAGTAACGACCCTCTCCTGCCAATGAGGGAAAAACCATTGCAACAACTCGCAAAGAGTCACCCTGGTGAAAATGGAATGATTGATGGGACAGCTAACGAGATGATCAAAATACTTGGGAGCAGATGTGGGCCAACAAAAGGAAAAGAGGAAGTGGAAAGAGAAGGCAGCAGACAACACAGGAAGAAGTGACGTGGAGAGACCAGAAACGCAAGATGAAGTGCAAACTGATGACAACTCAAAAAGAGATATGCAAGGAGCTCACATTCTTTTGTCAGAGAAGCAGAAAAGTGAAAAGATATCTGATGATCATCACATGCCTAATGCATCTAATTCACCCAACAGCAACAGCACCCAGACTTCCCTACAATCAACTTTCACCCCCTCAGTTGAATCTAGCAGTGGCTTTGACTTAATCCAAAAAGAACAAGAACTAGATAAGGAGGAAAAAGTATCTAGACAAAATAGACACATTGTAAATGACAACCATAATATCAGTTATAAGAAAACTGGCAATTCAAATTTTTTATGGGAAAAGGTAGAAGAAAATAATTGGTAAAAATGGGCAAATTACACAGCAGAAAAACAAAAATGGGAAAACTGCATAGTTTGCTTTGAAGCAAGACCAGTCTTATATATTGTACCAACACTCATACATAGTTCAAGTTGTAGAATATTTCATGATGAATGGTTTAAGACAAGGGTTCTCAAACTTTTCCATTCCACGACCCACCTAAACAAGTATAATCTATTTCAAGACCCACCAAAAGATTTGAGATAAAAAAAAAAAACAATTGACATTACTGTACGCTTAATCTTAATAAAAAGTTTAATATGGCAGAAATTAAGTATTTAAGAAAAATAACTATTTTATTTTATAGTATTATTTATAGTATTATTCACTAATAATATTTATGTTTTAATTTTTTCATTTCCAGATGTTAAAAAGTATATAAAATATGTCCATGAAATATGTAATTTTTTTTATTTAGCAAAGCATAAGATGCAAAGCAGAACTACCTAAAACAGTTTGGATTTTAAAATAATTGTGAAATAATTGTAAAAAAATAATAAACAGCTGTGTCTCATTTTAAATAGCGCCCTAAACAAACCAAGATGACAAATTAATTTCAGCCAGAAATGTACTGTTGCAATGATAAAATAAATGTCCAGAACTATCTAGTGAAATGGGATTAGATGTAATAAAAACTGGGTGGTAAATGCTTAATAGAAGAATAGAAGAGTTAGAGAGATAAATGTCTTTAGAAACTGTACCCAAAAAATGGCATATTGCCCATATTAGTGCCAGTTTCTCCAATCTACAACAAAATACAGAGAAGCAACTGAATTACAGTGCATACGAACCCGTAAATGGCCAATAGTATGGAAAGAAAAATAAATCAAAAGAATAATATAAAATAAAAAATTAAAAAAAACACAAGGAAAAATAAAATTAATGGCAGATCAAGAATTGAATGTTATAAAAAGACGGGAACTATTGACATTGGCAAATTAAAGGAAATGCAGCAAAATATTGAAAATACCACAATGTATAGTTAGTTAGTGAAAAAGGAAGGCCCACCTCCTATATTTGATTAAATCAATATTGCATTGGCAGACATACTGTGGATGTGCGGAAAAATATGGCCTCTTGCCAACATTACCAGAAAATTGGTCAGGATTACTAGGGTTATGCTGATGCATAAAATTAGTCATATCTCTCTAGAAGAGGAAACAACAAATGAAGAAAAAACTAGAACCAAAAGAGCAGATGAAAAAGACCCTGCAGATTATATAAATTCAATTGTTCAACCTAAAGGCATACCTAACAAATTTAATACAAGAGATGCAGTTAAATTAGGGTTTGAATCAATATTAATTCTAAATTACAATAATCATAATAATAATAAAAATAAATAAAAATAAATTACAAAAGGGATTAATTAAATTACATAACGTACAATCAGCAAAGATGTATTAATTATACTGATGAGGCCTTATCACTTCTAGGAGAGCAATTGGACGCAACAATGACATAGCAAAGTAGAATAGCTTTATATTATTTGTTAACTGAAAAAGGAAAAGTATGTATTATGTTTGGGGAACAATGCTGTATTGATATACCAAATAATAATGCTCCAGAAGGAGCATTTAGTGAAGTAATGATCAAATTAAAGAATGGAAGATAAAGCAAATGCTGGAAAAGATAATCAAATGTGAGATTGGTTTGATCTAAAGTTAGGAGCATGGGAAGCATAGTTAAATAAATTGGGAATGTTTTTAGGAATTGCAGTATTGATAGGAAGAGAACTATTTTACTGTGTACTTCCTATATTGAGGTCACTAGTTATCAAAGCCACAACTAAGCAAATGAAAATTCTAAGATGTCAATATGATGGGAAATTGATTTTTGAGGGTAACCAAAATGGCCCTCTACAATGTCCAAAGTGTCTGGGCTGAAGATCAACTATGCTATTTTTTGTGATGTTACATGTTTTATGTCTTGAATTTTTATTTCTGTTGTATACTACATAACTGTGACAACCACAGGCAAGCACTGAACCAATTGCACGCTCATGCTTATAACATTGTTTTATCTTAAATTAGGGATTCGAGAGATGGGGATCTTTTACTCCCTCCTAGTCAAGTGTGGGGGGAGAGGTTTGGTCCTGCTGCTCCACCAGAGTGCTGTAGCATATTCTGATCATTGGTGATAAAACTGTATGACTTAATTTAGTCACTAGGTAGTAATAACTGATGAGACTGAATTATGAAACTGCAGTCTGGGTAATGACAAATGATGGTGAGACTTAATAAGTCTCAAAGAGAGGAATGTGGAAGATTTTAATTAATCAAAATATAATAATTCCTTACATTTTTTAAATATAAATTATTCAAGTATAATCAATGTGAATATAGCCATTTATGTATTAAGTTATTCTACTACTATAATCATGTGTATTTGCCTGCATGTATAGAAATCTGTATGAGAATGGAATGTGCAGACATATGGTGAAGTACATGATAAGCACATGATGGCACATAATGGGGCCCTTATTTTCACAGAACATAAAATTAAGGCCTCATGACTGCATCGTGATGATCCCATAACAAATATGAATGAAACCATTAAACACGCCTAGAGAAAGAACAGTATATAAGAGGGTACAGAAAAAGAGTCTGGAGATTGCTCTACAGAGTTTTTCTCGGCTTTATTTCATCTGAAGAATAATGTCTATCTTCTGGCATCAAAACCCCAAGACTTGAAGAATGATTCCTTACAGCATCGGCAGAAGCCACCACAATTCGTACAGTAGTTTCTGGTGATCAATGGTACTGTAGCTTGGTTGATCTGGATCTGGCGGATTCTGTAGAGCTCTTTGTAGTGGTCCTTTCAATTGACATCCAAGAGCTACTTCAGCAGGTGAAAAACCTGTGCTTTCATGCCATGCTGTATTCAAAGCAAATCTAAATTCGCAGATCCATTGATCCCAAGTACGGTGATTATTGTCAACATATGATGCAATCATGGTTTTTAGATTTCGATTGATGCGTTCAGTCAGGTTTGATTGTGGATGATAAGCAGTAGTGAGTTTTTGGATTACCGGCCACTGCTTGCATAACTGATCCAGGAGGTTTGAGGTGAATTGAGTGCCTCTATCAGAAACAATGAAGGCTGTTGTTCCCTACCTTGTAAATATCTCTTCGATGAGAATACAAACGATGGAGGTAGATTTGGCAGATCTCATGGGGAAGACGTCTACCCACTTAGAGAAATAGTCTACCACAACTAGAAGATATTAATTTTGACGGGTACTCCCCAGATGCGGGACCAACAGTTCCATCCATGTCTGCTTGAGCACTGTCGGGCGTACAGAGACTATAACATCTTATATAATTTTGGCCCCCACAGCTCCATCGTGGATTTCCTACGGAGCGCCATTTTATCCTAACCGCAGATGAGGCCGCCCAAATGGTTTCTGCACAAACCTCAGAACAGCTCCGTCAGGCCAAAGACAGACCCTGCACCTCCCCCACCACAGGGAGGGGGATGATGTCTTGTATAAACAGGCTAAATACCCACTGGAAAAGGAGATCAGAGTGGCAAGAGGAATTATTCTTAAAAAATAAGGATTCAATCTCTTCCAGTGACTCAGCATCAGTGTGGAAAAGTCTGAAAAAAATCACCAACTACAAGACACCATCCCCCAGCACTGTGGAGAATCAACAACTGGCAGACGATCTGAACGAGTTCTACTGCAGGTTTGAAAAAAAAAACCACACCCGCCCTGAACACCTCTCCACACAACCATTCACACCTCCAGCAACCCACCTCTCCCCCACACCTGCAATTCAGAACAGCGAAGAAGAGGTGCGCCAGGTCTACTGGAAGCAGAAAAGGAGAAAAGCACCAGACCCAGATTGTGTTACACCAGCCTGTCTGAAATCCTGTGCTGACCAGCTGGCCCCCATCTTCACACAGATCTTCAACAGATCACTGGAGCTGTGCGAAGTCCCTTCGTGCTTCAAACGCTCCACCATCATCCCAAAGAAACCCAAAATTACAGGACTAAATGACTACAGACCTGTGACTCTAACGTCTGTCGTCATGAAGTCTATTGAAAAACTGGTGCTGGCCCACCTGAAGGACATTACTGGATCCTTGCTGGATTCTCTTCAGTTTGCCTACAGAGCAAACGGGTCTGTGGACGATGCAGTAAACATGTGACTGCATTATGTTCTGCAACATCTAGACAGACCAGGGACTTATGTGAGGATCCTGTTTGTGGACTTCAGCTCGGCCTTTAACACTATCATCCCAAACCTCCTCCTGCCCAAACTAACTCAGCTCTCCGTGCCCACCTCCGTCTGTCAGTGGATCAACAGCTTCCTGACAGACAGGCAGCAGCTAGTGAGGCTGGGAAAATCCAGCACCCGTATAATCAGCACTAGAGCTCCTCAGGGTTGTGTTCTCTCCCACTGCTCTTCTCCCTCTACACCAAAAACTGCACCTCTAAAGACCCCTCTGTCAAACTCCTGAAGTTTGCAGACGACACAACACTCATCGGCCTCATACAGGACGGTGACGAGTCTGCTTACAGACAGGAGGTTAAAGAGCTGGCTGTCTGGTGCAGTCTCAACAACCTGGAGCTCAACACGCTCAAAACTGTGGAGATGATAGTGGACTTCAGGAGGAACCCCCCTGCTCTCCCTCCACTCACCATCATGAACAGTTCTGTGACTGCAGTGGAGTCATTCAGGTTCCTGGGAACCACCAGGATCTGAAGTGGGACACTCACATAGACTCCATTGTTTAAAAGGCCCAGCAGAGTTGTACTTCCTTCGCCAGCTGAGGAAGTTCAATCTGCCACAGGAGCTGCTGAAACAGTTTTATTCTGCTATCATTGAATCTATCCTCTGAACTTCTATAACTGTCTGGTTCAGCTCAGCTACCAAATCTGACCTCAGAAGACTACAGAGGGTAGTCCGGACTGCTGAGCGAATCATTGGTACAACCCTCCCTTCTCTCCAAGAACTGTACTCATCCAGAGTGAGCAAAAGGGCTGGCAAAATCATATGGACCCCTCACATCCAGCACACTCCCTCTTTGAACTGTTGCCATCTGGTCAACACTACAGAGCACTGAGCACCAGAACGACCAGACACGGGAACAGTTTCTTCCCTCAGACAATCCACTTTATGAACACTTGACAATAATTGTGGAACACACACTATTTATACACTCATACACTTATTTATCTAACACTCATACTCAGTCTGCACCTCAAATTTGCACATAATATACCTGTACATACAAAACTGTCTATTGTAATATACCTGCACATACAATTGTCAATTTATATATTTTTATTCCTTATTTACTTGTTCTATTTTGGATTTATTTTTTTTTTTCTTATCTGTGTTTTTTTGTCTGTCGCGTCATTCGTTACACTGTGGAAGCTTAGGACCATCAGAAGTGTAAACATACCTGGCAATAAAGCTCATTATGATTCTGATTCTGATTCTGATTCTGTATCCGGGCTCAACGATGGGCACGCTTTGGAGACCTCCTGCTGGCTTCAGGTTTGTGGGCTTATGCTGCTGACATTTTCCACACTGTTGCCATACGTCAGTACGCATGGAAGGCCAATAAGCAAATTCTAGAAGTCTCATTAGAGTTTTAAATTTGCCTAAATGTCCACTGAGGGGGCTGTCATGGGCATAAGTTAAAAATGCTTCCTTCAAACTAGTAGGTACCACAATCTGGAATCTTTGACCTCCTTTAGAGTCTGGAACACTATGATAAAAATATCATTTTTAAAAACACAGTGAGTTCTCATAAGATCAGTGGTATTTAGATCTTTGGCATTTACCATGATCTTTTGGCACTCTGTGTCTTTATTCTGTTCAGCAGCAATCTGCGACAAGTCCATTGGCAGGTCACAAGTGATAGGATTAAGAACATGTTTTGCTGGTGTGTGCATCAGGATGGCCATTGGTTCAGCTGCATGTGTCCGTGACAAAACATCAGGTACCACATTACATTGTCCTTTTCTGTAACGAAGTGTGAAGTGATAGCCTTGAAGTCTGAAGTCCATCTTTCCAACCTAGATGAAGGTTTTGGGTGCTGGAAAAGCCCAACCAAAGAAGCATGGTCAGTAACTACCTCTAATGCTCTGCCTTCAAGATAATGATGCCATTTTTCCACCGCCCAGATTACCGCTAGACATTCCTTCTCTGATGCCGAATATGACCTCTCAAGCACCTCTCAGCGATCTGGATGCATAAGCGATCATTTTCTCTTGTCCATTCACTTCCTGTGTCAGCACTGCTCCAAAACCCACGTCGCTGGCGTCTGTTTGCACTTTAAAAGAAGAACCAAAATTGGGTGTATTTAACACAGGGGCTTTGGTCAGATCATCTTTGATGAGTTTAAACAATCTCTGGCACTCGTCTGTCCACATCCATTTAGCTCCTTTTTTCATTAGTGCATGTAAGGGTGCTGCTTTAGTGGAGAAATCTTAAATGAAACAATAGTACCAAGCTGCAAGACCTAGGAACCATTGTAATTCTTTTATGGAAGTTGGTGTGGTGAATGATTTGACTGCATCAACCTTGTCAGAATTCACTTTGACTCCGTCAGCAGTGATTGTGTGACCTAAGTAGTCCAGTGATGAACAGATGAATTTGCATTTCTTGAGATTGAGAGTGAGACCGACGGTGTGCAGACTGTTGAATACTTGTTTGAGATGTTGCAGGTGTGCTTGGATGTCTGGGAAGTACACAATGATGTCGTCTATGTATACCATACAACACCTGTTTTTGTGCTCTCTGAGAACTTGTTCCATCAAACGTTGGAAAGAGGCAGCTGCATTTTTAAGGCCAAAGGGAAGACACCAAAATTCTTATAACCCTGATGCGGTTATGAATGCAGACTTTTCCACACTTGCAGGATCCATCTCTACTTGCCAGTAGCCACTCTTCAAATCTAAAGTGCTAAACACCTTGGCTCCTTGTAAAGAATCCAGTATATCTGTAATCTGGGGCATCGGATATGCATCAAGGTGAGTTTTTGAATTAAGACCATGGTAATCAATGCACAACCGAGATCCACCATCCTTCTTATCTACTACCACAACAGGTGAGGCCCATGGTGAAGTGGACGGTCTAATGATTTTTTGTTGAAGTAGTTCCTTGATTTGTTCTTCAATAAAATCATTCTTGACCCTTGAGACTCGGTAAGGTCTCTTTCTCAAGGGAAGTTCATCAACTGTTATGATTTCATGTTTGATGCAATTTGTACGTCCTAACTTGTGAGTGCAAACTGATGACCAGTCATGCATGAGAGATTTTAACTCATTCATTACCTTGAGTGAGGCATGAGAATTTTTCCCTGCTTGTTATGAGCACAGACCCTGTGCAGCATAAAACTGGATGGCAGCATTCTCATGAAGTTCATTAAAACAAATAGGGTGACTGGAGTTGGAATCAGGTAAGTAAACGTGTGAGGAATTAAAATCAATGGTTACTTTGGCTTCTTTTAGAAAATCCAGTCCCAGAATGACAGGAACAGCCAAGTCTTCATCATTCATCGCGTAGAATGTGACAGCAAGTTTCACTCCATATATTTCACATTCCAAGAGAACCCTGCCCTGAGATCTCCGACTCTGACCATAAGCAAGCATAAAAGTTTGGGTACTTTTGGTCAGATGCTCATCGGTTCTTCTCAGCCTCTGCCACACTTTCTGCTGCAGCAAAGAGAAGGTGCTTCCTGTGTCAATTACAGCATTAAAGTAAGAGTGATTTACAATTATTGGAGTTTGCAGCACACTATTATATTGAGAGCTGAAAGTTGGATTAATGAGCATGAGGTGATTTTGTTACCCTCTTCCACTGGAAGATTTCTTCCTCTGTTTCTCATCTTTTCCTTGATATTTTCCATCCAATCCTTTTCTATTTGAGTACCGAGACGGACCAGATCATCAACCGTCTTCACAGTTAACCTTAACAGCGAAGCCAATCGAGGGTTGCAGTTTCCTAAAGTCGCTTGAACAATCTTGGTTTCAGACATTTTAGGATGATTCTTCAGGCACAGCGCTCTGTAATTAAAGGCAATGTTCTCATTAACACCTTGTCGATAGTTTGCTAATTTTTGGGCAGCAACTTCTTTATGATCTTCGTTTAAAAATGAAAAGAGAAACTTTTCTTTGAAAGAGGGCCAGTCGCTAATGCTTTGTTTCTGCACTCTCCACCACTTCTTAGCAGTACCTTTCAGACTCACAGGCAATGATGCTAATAGCTCTTCAGGATACAGAGGTCTCAGCTCATTATATTCTTCAAATCGATCAATAAAATCAATCGGGTCTTCAGAATCAAGATTACTGAAAGTAGGCAATTCAAGTTTAACTGGAGGATTAGCAGATGAAGAAAGATACGTTACTTGCCTTGTGCTGTTTTGTGTAGCTGGGTCAATCTTGGATGAGGTTCGAGACATCTTAAGAGTAGTCGAAGTACTGGCATGCATGGGAGTAAACATGAGCGGTTTGAAGGCTTTGAATTGTTGCTCTAGTTGTCTGTCTCGACACTTTAAGCAATCCACAATACTTTGGCTCATATCGTCGATTCTGCAATGGAACAGCTGCTTAACGCGGTCCAACTCTCTTTGCAAACAATAGTTAATTCTGTCTTCACATGCTTTCAACTTTGCACTCAAGGTTTCGGTAGTAACCAGTCCACTGATACGATGCTCAAGATCAGCAAGATGCTCCTCAGTGCTACACATACGCTGATCAGCTTCTTCATTGTCGAATTGCAGCCTGTCTTCATGAAACTCAAGTGGTGGAGGAGGTAATGGCAAGTCGCCGGGTTTAGAATTATGGTCACATATCTGATCAGTGGACATATCTCTACATTCCCTCTCATCCACAGAGTCTAAATATAACTCACTGAAGGTATCAATGAGATTAACTACAGGGTCTCTGCACTGAACGAAAGCTTCATCTGAGAAATCAGTGAAGGGTGCATCCTCTTCCATTGCAGACGATGGTTTATAATATTTGTTTGTGAAGAGTGATCAGTACAGTCAATTTATATTAAAAAAAGGGACTCCGTAAAGTTCAATTTAGTCAGTCCCTGTTCGGGCGCCAATCTGTAACACCTCGTTTCTTTAAAGCTGTTACTCTGAGGGGTTCAACAGATTTTTAACATGTACTGATTAAAATACTCTTCACAACACAAATGATCTTTGAATCCGAATTTATTCTTCCCACAAGTGTATATATACAAGTGCAAAAACCAACGAATAAACCATAATCAATTTAAATGCACTTTGTCTTTTAACGGAGTCAATGAGTTGAAATAAACTTATCGTTCCATGTACAGTTGAAGTACGAGAATTGATGAGTGATGAGATGACGTTTTAATCCACAAAGTTATTTGAGTGTGATGCAATGTTAGTAGTCCTATAACCCACAGTGTCATTGGCGTTCGGCGTGTTGCTGTCCTGTGTGGATGTTGGATGAACCCACACCTCGTATCCAGAGGTGATTTAAGATGCATCCAATCAATTACACACGAAGAAAGAAATCATTTCAAGAATAGACAAGTGTAGACATAGACAAATAAAGTCCTTTCTAAAAAGAAAGCAAATGGCTGACATCAGTAACTTCATTATACAGACATGTTGTCAGGTAAATAAACCAAACCATCCTCACAGCTGAGCAGAAACTCAGAGTTCTCAACCAAGGACTTTCAAAGAGCATGCCGGTAGCATGAGTTCAACCAAATGGTTTCCCTCTACCAAACGGACTGACTTACTCTATAGTGATCGGGCTTATATGTCCAGTTACCGCCAGGCAATAGCGCCCTCAAGCTGCTCCTAGTGGTACTACATGTGACCCAAATACATCACACTATGAAATCAACAAGAAAAGTGGAGTGAATCTACAATAATAAAACCAAGTAATGTTTTGTCCATTACAAACTTGTTAATCATGCTAACAAAATGTTAACACCATGCTAGTAACATGTTAATAATGATAAAAAATGCTAGTAACTTGCTAATTATGCCTGAAAAACTTGTCAAACATGTTAGAAACATGTGCATCATGTACTAAATGCTATCATGTAAATATGCTAGCAAAAACATGCTGGGAGTAACTTGTTAATAATGTTAACAACATGCTAGTAACTTGCTAATCATGCTAAAAAATGCTAGCACATTGCTAATCATGCTAGAAACATGCTAGCAAATTGTTAATCATGCTAGAAAAATGCTAGTATCATGTTAGTAACATGCTAATCATGATAGAATCAGGCGGGGGGTGTATAATGATCGAATATGCTATCATGTAGAATATGTCTAAAAACAGATAGTCACATGTTAGTCATGTAAACACATGCTAGTAACATACCAATCATGCTAACATGCTAATAACGTGTTAATCATGTTAGGAACTCGGTTCGGGTAGACTTTATCATGGTAACAACATCGTTAGTACACCTTGTTAATCATGTTAAAAACATGCTAGTAAATTGGTAATCATGTTAACAAAATGGTAACACCATGCTAGTAACATGCTAATCATGTTAGAATCATGCTAGTAACTTGTAATCATGTTAGCAACATGTAACCATGTTAATAAACAGCAAAGCTAAAACTTAATAATGCTAGCAACATGCTAATAACATGCCAATCATGTTAACAACATGCTAGTAACATGCTAATAATGCTAGAAATATTCTAGTAGCTTGATAATCATGTTAACAAATGTAACACCCATGCTGTAACTGTAATCATGCTTTAAAACATTGTAGCACAGACTAGGTAATGACTTTAAAAACAGCCTAGCAACCACCCCAGGTACCCTAGCAATATGTTTTATACCTATCTGTTTTTCTGATAGACTGTATTGCCTTGAAAACGTTCAAACTTTAATCTTTAAAACTATTTTAAATTTCAAACTACTTCAAACTGAAAACTTTTGGACTGCAAGCTTTTAAAACTTTTTAAAACTTTGTGGCTAGGCTTTTTCAAGCCAACTTAAAGTTTGTCTACAAACTTCTCAATCTAGTTTATCTTATAACCCGATATCAAACTAAAAGAATCAATAGTCCTGAGAACTGTGGGAATAGAAATTTCAGCTTTGTAAGAAATAGAAGTATATTGTCATCATGTAATATAATTTTATGAACTGACTGGCCAATCTCAACCCCCTCGATATCAGTGTGAGTTCTAATAGTCTCTGCTAGAGGTTCCAGAATTAAGGCAAAAAAGAGAGGGGATAGAGGGCAGCTTTGCCTTGTACCTCGCCCCAACAGAAAAGGAAATGAGCAAAGGCCATTGGTAATAACACAAGCAGTTTGGCATACAGTAAAGAGTCTGAATCCAATTAATAAAGCCTGTACCTAAATTAAATTCCACAGTCAAACACCTTTTCTGCGTGTTTACTTGTTTAGAGTCAGGAGTTAAACTGCCCTTGAAATCATGCTTGCCTCGTTTCTGACTTTTGCCAGTCATGCCAGTAAACGCCCTGGTTTATTGCCGTATTTGTATAGCCTCTGCCTTGAAAAAAGCAATGAGGTCTCTGCCTTTCTAGTTAAGATTTGATTTAAGGCTGAGCAAGCTGCATCTAATTCTTTCTGCAAAACATGTGAGGGGGTGTTGATAAATTTATTCTCTAAATCCTTAAGACATTCTAAATCAAGTTGTGTTTCCATAAGACTCTTTTTCTATGCTGCAGAATAAAATATTATTGACCCCATAATAAAAACCGTCGCTGTTTCCCAAAGAAGAGCTAGATCTCAGCCAGCTTGTTGTTTTTCATAAAACAGATATCCATTATTTTTCAAGAAATGTTGAGTTTAGGTTTACTAAGCAGTGAAAACTGTAATCGCCAATAATGACTGCATAAACAGTTATGATCAGATAAAGTCCTGCTAATGATCTAGCTGGTCCTATTGACCTAGAAGCTAAAGATGGTCAGATATGCTCTAGCATTTACTGATGACTACTCAGGAACAGTTTTTTGTACAGTTTTTGTGTAAAGCAAAGAGTGACACTGTGAAAGCTACTGAAAAGTTCATAGCTGACACATCCCCTTATGGGACTGTAACGAATCAGCTCATGGGGAAATATGAATAATTAATCATAACTAGTTATAATTAATTATAAATATTTAGATCCGCTGTAGATATTTAGCTGACCTCTCAGGGCAAACTGTCTTGTCAATTCTTAGAATGTTAATTTCCTGGTTAAGGGAATTAACTTTCTTACTGTACAATTCTACACTGAGCTTGTTGCATAAATCTGCATGATTAAGTGACTCCAATTATGAGCAAACAATGAACCATGTCAAGTGTGATGCAAGTAAGGTTTTATTAACTACATAAACACTTAAACTAGTCTAACACACTACATAAACACATAAACTGGTCTAACACACACATACACACACACACACACAGTTTGTATAGGAAAGGGTTAAAGCTTAACCCTTTAAAGAGAAGCGAAAGTAAGAACATGAAGTTATTGAAACATTTTCATATTCAGCAGATCTACACCTGAGGTATACGTCAGATTCTTAGTTCAAACACCCTTTGTAAAAAGGTGCAAATGGTACCTAATGTATCAATTAATAAGACTAAGTTTGATACTTACATGTCTCGTCTGTCTGAAAGAAAGTCTTGATGCAGTCCAAAGGTTCAAGTTTATTTTTGCTGAAGTTGGTTGATGAAAAGAACCATTTTGTGTCAGAGTAACTTGATGAATGGAGAAGACAAGGCCGAAGGCCTGGCACAAAAACTTAGGATGTCCTGGAGCATTGGAGCTCACATCTTATTAAAACCTAACAGAACCACCGACTCTGTGCGGGTCACATGGTGTGAGGCCTTTAAGGTCTCGGAAGATTCACGCCTCTCAAGGTGGGCTTGTCCAATGAGAAAGGCAGAAATTCCAAGCTGGAGGTTGCAATTGCTGGAGGGTTTTACGATCCTTTGTTTGAAGGCATGGTAATTTGCAAATGTAATTCGCATGGGTGTTGATGCACAAACTAGTAAAAATTCTTAGAACATCAATAAGTTGCATAGGTATCAGCATATAATACACTCTCATTAGATCATCCGATACTATTCTAAATGCTACATGGTAGGGTTATATCTTATTAAGCTGAACAGTAGTGAGTGTTTCTTCATAACCTGCATAAAACAGTACAATCTCAAAGACCAATACACATGACAATAATAAACACAGACCTATGATCATGTTTGTTCATTCAAAGAAAGTTGTCCTATTAATTAATTAATTATCAAGAAAGTCGCATCCGCTTGGATTTTCCTTATGGTGACCAAGCAGTGATTTCCACTAAATTCTAGTAGGTCGTAATGTATCTGTGTCAGGGTTTCATGGTCACCAGGGGGGCCTGGTGGCAAGGACATCCTGGCATCCAGTTTATTGGGAGAGGGGGGGGTTTTTTTTTGTTTTTTGGGGGGTGACGATTTGTTAATCTAATGAATAATTGATTTGTTAAATCAAATGAAAAATGGTGTGTCTGATTGGTCCAGACGCTACAAACTCCCCCTTTTCGGGCGTTGTTGTCCGTAGAATAGACAACAACGAGCGATGTCAAAGGTGCAGAACAATCGAACACACACCTGCCACTCACGGCTGGGAGACAGTGGTGGCTCTCTGGCTGTTGGTGCCTCCAGGAGTGGTTGTGGTGCCGTGGTGGATGCTGTCAGGTGGTGCGCTGTGGTGGATGCTGTCAGGTGGTGCGCTGTGGTGATGTAGGCTGTAGCAAGGTGTGGGTCCTCGAGCTTATGCAGCAGGTGTCGAGGCTGTGTCACCTGTCATCCTGAAGTGAGTTGGTCTGGGTAAGATGGTTGTTTGTCGATGTTGTTAGCCAGTAGGCTATCTGTGGTACCCGTGATGTGGAACAGCCGGGTTAGACTCTCACTGGTGAGAGTGCAGGTGGTTCCAGGGATTGCCGGGAACTGTTATGGAGATTCCGTAGTGTGCAGAGAATTTCCGACTGACCTAGTGATGATGGCAGGAGAGCGGCAGGTGGTTGTTAGCCCTCTGCTTTGCTCAGTGTCACTAGAAATCTGATGTTTGCGGTGTCGCTTGGCTCTTGTGGCGGCACCGACTTGAGCTTGCCTGAGTTGTGTTGGTAGAGGGTTCGCAAGTTGGGCATGTGGGCCCGTTGCTCCATCCAACGTTGTCTGGCTGCTTCTGGGGTGTCGACCGGTTTCAAGGGATGCTCCTCCCTTGGAGGGATCTGATGCTGTGTTGCAGCAGGCAAGGAGTCAGAGGTTTGTCCTTCTCAGAACTCCTTAGTTGAGTTTTGTTCAAGGAGCTCTTTTGCGAGTGTCAGCAGCTCCTGTAACCCAGAGGTAGGCGTGTCCAGCTGTCCTTGTGTAGCCTCCGTTCGACACCTGTGTGAAGGGTGGGGAAGAGGATGTTGTGGTGGACTGCTGTTGGACATACCGTGGTGTTTGCAGGATGAGGACGCCTTTTTCCATGGCTTTTCCCAGTGGTTGGTCTGGAAAATGGGTCTGTTGCCATGGTGATGGCTCTGTCCTCTTCTGGCTAGGGGCTTTCTGTAGAAGGGTTTTGCATTGTGGCAATGCTTTGGATTCTGAGTTGTGAAGTTCAGAATCAGCAGCGATCAGTCCATGTTCAGACTCTGGGTCTGAGAATTCCTTTATGATGGCTTGTTTAAGCTGCTGGTGAGGCTGCAGGATCAGTTCCTTTGATGTCCTCAGGGTCTCTGCAGTATTTAGGTTGCCAGATGTGTTGTCTCTGGCCAGCTCGTTGGGGTCTGTGGGGTCACACGGTGTGTGTGTCTGCAGTGATCCTCTGGAAAGGTCCCTGCCCCACCCCCTTGTGGCTGCTGGTTGGTGACGTGTGAACAGTGGGCTCTCGCCCCCCCCCCCCACAGGTTCTGACTCTTGGTTGAGGGGGTCTGGGCCTGCTGGCCAGGGGAAGTTCTGTTTTGTGTTTTCCCTGTCTGTTCACTTTTGGTCTGCAAGCAAATTCCAGTTCATTTGTGACATTGAATTCACCTCGGGCTGCTTGCAGGCTGGCTGCGTTGTTTCGGTTTGCCCGAATTAAACTTTTTTTTTTTCTTCTGCAGAGTTTTTCAGGGTTTTCAGGGAGCTGACTTGTGAAGTGTCAAGCAGAAGGCTTTGGCTCCCTTTCCCCCCTTTCATAGCTGTGCACAGGAGTGGAGGGCTTGCACTGCTGGCGACGTGATGTTTTTGCTTGCGTCAGCGCAGTCGGTAGGACTGTTTAAATTCTTTCTGAATCAAGCTCCTTTCTAATTGCTGAGTCAGGGTTTGGACCTCAGCTCTGGCTGCATGCCGATGGCCTTCTAAGGCCTTAGATCTGGTGTCTCTCTCATTTAGTTCCACATATGCTGTTTTTAACAGTGACTTTGTGTGAAACAGTTCTCTTTCCAAGTCCTGTCTGATGGCTTTTTCACAGCGGCACTTGGTGTCCAGCAGCTGTTAGAGCCTCCTGAAGACTGGTGATTTCCTTCTGTCGCACCATTCTGTGAGGTTCTTTGCATCCGTTCTGTGCTTTCTCTCATTGAGCAGGTGTCAGTTCTTGCAGTTTCAGCTCATTTATCTCCTGTCTGAGGCCCTTGAGGGTGTGGGCCGAGGAGAGGATGATGCTGGTCAGGTGTTCACTTATGTCGCAGTCTCGCTGTTCCTTTCTTTGCCATTGCAGGTCGTTGGCTGCTTGGAGCTGAAGGATGCCCATTACAGTGCTCTGCTAAGTTTCCAGGTGGTCCTGGTGAGCTGGCAGGGCTGGATGTCTGTGGAATGTCTGCGACATACTGGCACACTTGTGGGAACACCAGAGAGAGAAAGGGACAAGACAAATGCAAGTACGTTCAGAGGTGTTAAACTATCTCTATGGGGAACGGCTGTGTAGGCCATGTAAGGTATGAATCGCTGGTGAGAGGCAGCTAGTGAGGTAGGGTGCTATGTTTTTGTGTTCGTGAACACAAAGAGAGAGTTTGAGTAACTTTGTTGAGGGGGCCGTAAGCAGGGGTCAGCTGATGACCGGGCTATACATGTAGTCAAACTATTACTTAAAGCACTGATGGTTCACGGGTTTGGTCACTATGATGAAACTGAAATAAAATAAGATGAACTCAAAAAAAAAAAGAAAAGGAAGATTTTACCTATTTTAGTTTTTTTCTAAGAGATATGGCTAAGCAGGTGTCACTTGTGGGTGATGCTGCAATAGACTTCATAAACCTAGGGTTAGACTGTTAGCTAAACTAGCAGGGACCCACCAAATACCTCATCAAAAGAAAAAGAAAAAGAAACAGTGGGAATTGTTCCTAGTTCTATCTTGGCCTACATTGTGTGAACAGAGAAAAAAAAAAAAAAAAAAAAAAAAAAAAAAAAAAAAAAAAAAAAAAAAACACAAAAAAAAAAAAATATCTGCCCTTTCAAATGTGTATTTTTTTTTAGATCTTGCAATGAGAGTGAGGAGAAGTAGAGAGGAAACAGGTATTAGGCTACTAATAACCTGTATAACTCGTTAAGGAAACAACAGTTTGTTAGAACTACTGTAATCCTATACAAAATACGAAGATGGTGATGGTAAAATAACTAAAAAAAGGTAAAAGTAAAAACAAAACAAACAAAAGGGGTCCTAATAGCTGTAGGAAATTAAAAAGGGAAAGTAAATAAAAAAAACATAAAAAATAAATAAATTTATTTAATTAAATCTCAAATTTAATAAAAATCAATTTAGCTGAATTGGTACATTTGTGCTAAACAAATGTAAATAAATGCAATAAAATTAAAAAGAAGTAGAATAAAGTCAAAACAAAAATAAAAAATAACACAAGTAAAACCAAAGTATGTGGAGAGGGACCGGCCGAACTGAATCCAAAAGGAGGTGATGGCATCAACAGGAAGTGACACCAGGGTGCGACGGGGATAGAGAGGGAGAGAGAGAGTGAGAGAGAGGTGTGGTTAGAAAGTTATACTTTACATGCCTATCTAAGCGTTAGCCAGATGCTAACAGCTAGCAGTTGAGGTAAAGGGCTTAGCTTAAGAGTTAGCGTTGGTTTACACGCAGTTCTTTGTTTACACACAGGTCTGTGAAGTGGGTGCTGTTGTCAGATTAACCGGAAGAGTCTGCTCACACTTCCGGGGTCACGTGTTGTTAGGAGACCAATGCAAGCTCACAACATGTGCAGGTGGAGCAGACTTGCACTGCGGTGAGCATGCATGGGAAACTCGGCGTGGGCATCCATTCCTTTATTACATGGTCCCCGTCAATTCATTCATTAATCAAAACCGCACATTCACTTCACAGGCAATGGTGGATTCGTAGTTATCTACGCTAGAATAACACCATTAATTTACGTAAATGTTTCACATGAACGAATCAAAATGAAATAAAATGATACGTAACACATAATAAGGCCTTAAATTAGTGAAATGAGGAGTATCGCTCAGATCACCTACACAGTGCTGAAAAAGGGGATTTCTTCGCCCAAGATCAGACCGATTCATTCTGGTACCATTATATGAGCTGCTAATCTGAGATTTACCCGTCAGAAAAGGCGTACCCTCTACTAACAACAGAAATTAGGATTTCTTCGCTAAAATCAGGTTAGTTTCTTATCGTACGATTTAAACACATTATAGCACTGAAACTTTCTACTACCTGTATGAAGGCACATTCAAGCTATAGTTTTATCGATTTTGATCAGAAACTGGTGCGCGCATAAACAGATTTACGTAAATGTTTCACTGAGCAGTCTACTAGAAGACAATGATACATCCACATATAAGCCTTAAATCAGTGAAATGAGGAGTATCGCTCAGGTCACCTACACAGTACTGAAGAAGGGGTTTTCTTCGCCCAAAATCAGACCGATTATTCTGGTACCATTTATATGGGCTGCTAATCTGAGATTTCTTCATCAGAAAAGGCATACGCTCTGCTAACAACAGAAATTAGGATTTCTTTGTTAAAATCAGGTTAGTTTCTTATCGTACGATTTAAACACATTATAGCACTGAAAACTTCTTACTGCTTGTAGGAAGGCGCATTCAAACTATAATTTTATCTGATTTTGATCAGAAACTGGTATGCGCATGGATAAGAAGTTACTAAAACTTATGAGACAGACACATAAGATTGATTACTGGGTCTGCTTGCAAGCAAAGTTTAAAACGACGCCACCGTTCTAAATTACTGCTCGTACTGCATAAAGTAGGAAACTATTATTTTCCTGGCCATGTGAATGCTGGGATTTTTCTGGCTAGCTTGTCAAGGTCTCTGGGGGTCGCATCATGCGGTGCTGCAGGGATGCTTGGAAGGGACCCTCTCCTCCCTGTGGTTGCTGGAGGTATTATGGTTCTGTCTGCTGAGTTGTTAAGCAGAAAGTGTTGGCTCCCCCCTTTGTAGCTTGGTGCATATGAGAGAGTTTGCACTGCTGAGTGAGGACGCAGGAGTAGGGTGTCTCTCCCACTGCGTTTCTTTTTGCAGCCTGTAGGAGTCCCTGAGTTCTCTTCGGAACATGTCGAGCTTGTCTTGAGTGTTGTTCAGCTGCTGGATCAGAGTCTCTTGAAGTCTATCAATTTCCTCCTGTAACTCCATTCTGCTGGGGTCCTTGTGGGATACCGCCGTGATCTGTTGCTTGAGATCATTTACCTCCTGTTTCAATCCCATGAGGTTGTGGGCCAGGAAGATGATAACCTTGGTGAGCTTTTTGTAGCCATAACTCTCGCTTGAGTCATGCGTCTGCGGTACTCTTCCCTCAGTGTCCATTTTCTTTCGGCTCAGTATGTGGTCGCAGCCCTGTTGGGGGGGGGGGTAGGGGGGGGGGGGGTGTTCCTCACAACGCCTGGCCAATCCTCTTTGGTCTGCATTCTGGGCAGTTAGTTTGAGCATGTGCAACATTTTGGCAAACTTGTGTTGAGAGTAAGGGCTAGAGACTACTTGCAAGATCAAAACAGAGTGTGAATGCTAAGATAGGTTTGGGTCAGCATATGTTTGCTGAAAAGGCGTAAACAGGGTTTTGATTGATGACTTAAGACTACTCTTATTGTCAAATTATCACTCAGAATTTATTGATGGATCCCAACAAGCTCAATCTCTGAGGAAGTGAAGGAGAAGAAGGGAAAAGGAGAAGGAAACGGAGAACATTTCTATTCAGATTATGCTTATTACTTGGTGCTCAGGATAGTTATGCCCTAGTTTTTGTCTAGATGACTTGTGTAACAGGGTCAGAAAATTTAGGGCACATGTTGAAAATAAACAAATCAAAAATAGAAGTGTCTCTGGTTCCTTTTGCGGTTCAGAGAGAATATCAAACCAAAGGCTGCAGACTTTTCCTGCATTTTCTCAATGGTTTTGGCAGAAACAATGAACATGTTGCATACTTAAAATATTTCATAAACGAACATGGAAGGAGAGTGTATAACTTTGTGAATGACAGACAACTGCAGAAATCTGTGAAGAATTCTGTGGATTTCTGTAGGTTCATGATGCACTTTGATTCTGAGATCACCCAGTAATACTGGAAGGGAATTGATCCCTTCTATACTGGAAGGAAGCGATCCCTTCTATCTGACACAGTGAGGGAGGGAGGCAGTGTTGCCAATTTAGCGATTTTGTTGCTAGATTTAGCAACTTTTCAAACCCCCTTAGCGACTTTTTTCTTTACTATAACTTCTTACCAAACCTGATTTACTTTTTCGTGAGACTCCCTCCAGCTACTGCCGCACGAGCACGAGGTCTTGCTATCCCAGTGCTCACACCTCTCTCTGCGTCTGCTCCAAGGTTGCCAGGTTTTCACAAGAAAACCCACCCAATCGCTACTTAAAACTAGCCCAATCGCTGACAATCGAGGGGGTCCCCAGTTAAAAATCGCATCCGGGGGGTAAAATACACGTTTTTTGTCTGGGTTCCCCTGCTAAAATTCGCAGTACAGGGAGGCTGAATGATTAATTGCATTTGCGATAATATTGCGATATGAGAAAACGCGATTTTTCAATCGCAGAGGCTGCGATTACACTCGGTCACCTGACACATGAGAGTAAAGAGGTGTGTTCGACTTGATGGATCAGTGTATGATATCAAAGTACGGCGAGAGAAAGCATAAGGAGACGTCCGCGCTCTCTTATAGCTCTCGCAGTACTTTGATGACACACACCCATCGGTCTAAGCAGCGCTGTTTCAAGTCGAGCGCGGGCTATCAGCAGAAAAAGAAAATAAATAAAACTGTAAACAGCCAAAGGATGTAACTTAGAATGTGAGATTTGGTTTGTGAAAGTGAAGAGAAAAGCCATAGCTGAAGCCGCACAGACCCAGGTGCTGTTCATTTAAAAGCTAAATGCATAAAATATGACTAGGCATATCTTGCTCTCAGCTTCACTCATCGTGTCTATACTGGACACTACAGTTGCTGCAACAGCTCTACACTGGACGCGACAAAGCGAACGTTGAAAATCATTTTAAATTTGTGTCAATACGTCGCAATAGAATTATGGCATCAGTTGATGTTTGTTGTTTTTTTATAGGTTTAAAAGTGCGTCCACATGTTTACATATGTTTATACAGCTGGACTAGAATTATCTAAAGTACATGGTAAAGCACCCGATTTGTTTTTATTTTCGCACTCTACTTTGAGTTTGTGTGATTTTGTTACTGACTTTCATATTAATGTTTACACCAGGTTTATTTGTCAGTGCTTTATGTTGTCATATTTATTACATGCTTACAAGGTTGGAAGTTGAAGAAATCAGTCAATATACTGTGATTGTATTTGTTAAATAAAAATGTCATTCATATATCACCTTCATCGTAACATATAGGCCTGGCCTATAGAAAATAACATTTATGTTTAATCTATCTGTGTTTTGGTCATACTATACAATGATTTATAGTTTGTATTTGTTGAATAATACAGAACAAAGAGCTTTAAAAAAAAAATTTGCTTATTAAATTGCAATCGCAATATTGGTAAAATAAAATCGCAATTAGATTATTTTCCAAAATCGTTCAGCCCTATTACAGGGGATGAATATCATGTTATTGGAGTCGCTTTAACCCACGGACATGAAAAACAACCCGCGGCAACAGTGTTAGAGTAGCCCAATTCCGTGGGAAAACCGTGTACTTGGCAACACTGGTCTGCTCTGTTCAGCGAGCGGCTAAGAGGAGCAGTGGTTTCAGTTAAAGCTGCAGTTCATAACTTTTTTTGCTTAAAAATCCAAAATCAATATTTGAGCAAGTAAATAACCAGCCAGTGTTCAAAACTATCGCCTTAATTTAGCCCAATTCACAACAGTTAGCTTATAATAATATTTTCTAATTTGAGAGGTACGGGTAGGCTTTCGCGGGAAATTCGAGCATGCCGCGGGCAGCCAGACATCACGTCTGTAAACCATGAAGCGTGGTCCCGGCTAGTAGCGCTATATCGAATGTTAGGGTTCCTGCAGTGGTGGTCGTTTAAGCCTTTTTCTCACAGCAGCTGGAATAATTTAATTTATCATTTTGATGGCAGATTGTAATCCAGAAAAGATTATGTTTTTATGAAACACATATGAATGAAATTAAATTAAGTTTTAAATGTGCTTCTGATCACAGATAGACTGGGATTTCACAAGATTTGTATTTTAAAGACAACAGGTTTGAAGGGAGCATAATTTGCTTTTTGGATTAAAATAATTTCTTTATATGAATTTCGAATGGTATGACAATTAGAGATTACACTGAACAGAAATTGAAATCTACTCTCTTATGCACACTATACACATATCACTCAATGCTGATGTTTGTTTTAACATTAACATTTGAGAAAAATATAAACAAGAATATAATTTGCGCGGTTTGATGTGATATGAGCTAAGTGATTGTTAGATTTAATCACATTGGGTAGCGCAATTTATTGTAATGCTTTTTTCCTCAGTTGGTCAGAACAAACGTGGCAGACTTGTTACTTGTTCAGATGACAAAACCCGGTGAAAATGCTTATTTGGGTCATATATTCCAAGACGTAGGCTAGAATTTGTGATTCCGAAGTACAGTATCCACTCCGGTGCGGTGACTGACAGCCACACATTCACCTCAAAACATTAGATTAATCCGAGCTGGAGCCGTGCCGGTGCACAACCCAGGCAAATAAGATAATTGCGCAAATAACTGCAATTGCAGGTTTTCAAACAGAGATGGCGACAAAGAGGCAAAACTTACGGACTGCAGCTTAAAATAGATATTCTGTTGCTTATAACTCTAATTTTACATGCAAATATAGCCGAAATTACAGCAAATCCATTGTCATCTTTATCTTATGTGTATTTTATTTCATCAGACGACGGCTCAATTAAAAATCAGGATTTTTGTGCAGATTAATATATTGAAAGGGAGAGCTGGTTATGTAGTCTTAATGGGCCGCGTTTCATATTCATTCCGTTGTCTGACAAAAAAAAACAGAAAAAATATATAAATGAAAAAAGGTTTATTGAGAATTTGGCTACATTAAAATACAGTATGTCAGCACAGAGAGGCAAACAAATTGTAAAGGAAATACGACGCAATGACATTGGGAATATGATAATTAGCGTATGACATCGTCTAGCGACTTTTCAAGCGTGCTTTAGCTACTTTCCACTGAAAGAAGTTGGCAACAGTGGAGGGAGGGTGAGAATGAGGCTAAGAGAGAGAGAGGTGACAGGGGACGGGGGGAGGGGCTGTTTAGAGCCAGAGATGTGAAAAAAAAATGAAGAGAGGCAGGCTGGCCTATAGCGGGGGTTGGGCTTAAGCGCTGTGTGTGTATGTGTGTGTATTGGGTGCGCGACCAGCTCCTTTCCTCTCTTTGTTTGATTGCTGAGTGGAAAAAAGCAGAGAGAGAAATATGCCTCGTTTGATGGAGTGAGTGAGTGAGAGAGAGAGAGAGAAAGAGAACGAGAGAGAGAGAGAGAGAGAAAATGATAACGCGGGAGACACACCCTTTTTTTTTTCTTTGGCTAAAAAAGAAGGAATTCTGTTTTGTTTGGAGCTGGAATCCTGCATCCTCTTGACTGTGTCAGCTTTTGCATGGTGTTTTTGTTTGCAAGCCCTGCTGCCGGTGTGTGTGTGTGTGTGTGTGCATGTGCGTGTGCGTGTGTGAGGGGGGCAGGATATTCAAGCCTGCAGACTGGTTAAGGAAAATAAGAGCCGAGATTTTACCGAACAGACTGAACGAGCAGTTCACAGTGTGGAATTGCTTCAGAAACACAGGGAATAACACTGGGAAACACGGTAAGACACGCATGCTCCCTCTATCCACCACTGCCGCTCTGTTTCTTTGTGCTTCCAGCAGGGCATTTAAACTGAACTCGTGAAAGTATCCGGGCTGCGTTTGGACAGCTCAGCAGAATAAAAACACACACTAGGCAGAGAGCCAGAGAAAGTTGCTTTGCTTTTTCTAGTCGGAATGCCGCACAAAGAAAGCTTGTTGTATGCAGTCAGTCCGGCTGGCTCTGTTTATATTCTGACTGTCACACACACTCACTCTACTGCAAAAAAAGGGAAAGATAAAACACAAATGCTAGGCAGTTTTCCGGTGTCTGCTTCCCACACATCCATATGGAAAAGCAGGATGTATACATGATTGTTCCTGACAAGATTCCTGTTCTGTTAGTGACTCTTTGTTAAGTGGGGTGAGTTTGTGTAATTGTTTTGCAGGCGTATATGTGTGCTGTCCATTGTGGTCATAGGAAGTGGTGGTTATGGATTGTGTTAGTTGAGAACTAGAGTAAAACCCCAGCGGCGTAAGTGTGTGAACCTCCACTTCCTCCTGGCCGTGTGTCCGTCTCACACAACCCACATCCATTACCGGCATCCTGGAGTGTTTCGATCAATCAAGAGTCATTGTGCGGATGTGTATGTGTGCGTTGCTGGGCGTATATCAGTTGGCTCCGCCCCTCATTAAAGTGCTCCACTAAGATAAAGAAACAAAACATTGCCGGAAGAGCACACTTCATCATTATCATCAGGAGATGTGTAAAACATTCGCACGTCTTCATCTGTCAGTATTCGGTTTCTCCATTCCTCAATATCATCTATCTCACATTCTTGTTCTTTCTATCTTCTTCCTCACCCCGTCCATCAGCAAAAGAGCAAATTGCGACTATCTGCCCTGAAATGAATTTGCCTTCGTGTTGCCGGTGCCTGTTTTCATCAGAGCGTGTGCATGTCGCCCTCAGGCTGCTTTTGCTTTTAACCTACATTCCTGTTTGAGCTCCTCTAGGTACTGCTTAAGCCGAATGCAGTCCAACTCTGTTAGCATTAGTAGCGTGAGGACTATTATTACCCACAATGCCATGGTGATTAGCAGTGTGCTAATCTATTCATTAGCTGCTAATCTTATTGTCAGCACCGGTAATGACTGGGCTGGTTGTGCATTTCTGAAGTAGTTTTGTATAGTCATTTATGTCCAAACATCATTGTTAGTCATAGCTAACATGGCGTTTGCCACCACTGTCATCAAAAAAAAAAAAGAGTAAAATAAAATTAAGACAAAAATAATAGTAATAATAACAACAGTTTTTTCTGAAAGTTCTTACCTGATTTCTAATTGTTTGTTGTTGTTGTTTACAGTAGTGACAATAAGTAATTGCTATAATGTTTTGGCATAAACCATGCTGTTGTATTTAGTACCTTGCTGAAAAACCAGCCTAAGGTGGTTTGCTGGTCTTAATCTGGTTTAAGCTGGTTTCTTACGCTAGCCCAGCTGGTGTTTAGCTAATTTAGCTGAGACTTCCCAGCCTGTCCAGCTGAAGTGTCGAAACCGTCTCTAAAGACCATCAAATCATTTTAGGCTGGTTTAAGTATGCTTTTTTCAGCTTTCTGTCCCAATCATGTTGGCTTTGACTCAGTCCCCATTGTAAGCTTTCTCTTTATCACTCCCTGTGATGGGCGTTTGTTCTTCTGCAGATGTGGTGTGGGTGTGTGTGTCCCCTGAACCCCACCCCCCAGGACAGGCCTGGCTGAACGGGGGATTGTGCATTCATTGGAATGTAGGAAGAGAGAGAGAGAGAAGGGAGGGAGGCAGGAATGATTGAGTGGGCTGCCTGAAGAAGAAAAGGAGACGAGAGAGAGGGGGATGGGGGAGGGGAAATGTTGCTTGGCTGGTGTTATGCTCTTTGGTTGAAGGAGGAGAGGGGGAGGTGGGTAGGTAGACACCCAGCTGGTTAGTTTGAGATGGAAAGATGTGCAAACATCATAGGACAAGAGAATGTGCAGATTGCTGGAGAACAGGGTCATATGTGCTTAAATGAAAGTGAAAACACAATCACGTGACAGGAACTATTTCCACAGAAAAAATGCTCATAAACACTGACATGCATAGAAATAACCTGACATTAATACTAGTTAGTGAACTGAAACCTTATAAAATAACTTTTTATAGACTGCCTGTCTATCTTTCTATAGTTCTATTTATATATCAATTAGGGCTGCACAATTAATCGAAATTTCTAATCGCATTTACAATTATGGATGCCACAATTACGTAATCGTGCAAAGCAGCAATTAATTGTTCAAAGTCCACTTATATTATTCGGTGTGCTTAATATGCGTTTTTTTCTTTCTACATGTTATCTTAAGGTTTTTTCCCATTATTTTAGTTTTAGTATAACATTATAATACCATTCATATTTTTACTTTTTATAATTTAAAGAAGAAACCAATCCGGTGTATATTTGACATTTGAGGCTTAATACTATAGGAAAGCAATAAAAGTTTTTCAGTTAGAGAGTTTTTTTTATTTTCATATAAAAATATGGCATGGAGTTGCATCAAACGATGGTATAAACATTATTCAATGTAAATTGTGATTAATAATCGCAATTACAATTTTAAGGAAATAATCGACAATTATGATTTTTGTCATACTCGTGCCGTCCTAATATCATCATTCTATCCGTCGTTCTATCAATCAGTCTAATCTCTAGAATTTAATCAAGCCTAAAAATTGGCACTACTGTTGTATGTGTGCTTTCAATAATACTTTGGCCAATGTGAACACTTTTTATCATGGCAGTTGCTGCTTCTGTGAATTGTGTTAGGATGAAAGTGCTGACAGTGCACATGGCTCTTTGGTGAGATCATGTTTGATTTGTTTTGTTTGGTAAAGTTTGTTAAAGTCACAGAAATGGGAGGATAGATGTGAACAGTATGTCTGTCTCCCCTCTGTTTCTCTGTTTTCTTAGAGTCAGGCGTTTTCTATCTCACACACACTCTCATAAATTCCTTATTATCGTTAGCATGCAACTCGATCACTCCAAACACACACCTGTGTTTCCTGCTCCTCCCTTGTCTCGCTTTAGTCTCCGGGGAATGAGGTGGTACTGCACACACACACATATGCCCACATATCTCTTGAGTAAACCCCAAAGCATTTTTTCTCGGAATTCAATTAATTTATATTTAACGCATCTTTGTCCTCTAGCATGGCATGCTACAGGCCTTTGTTTAAAAAAAATATCCTGCAAAGATTCTGACACATTATTGTTATAATATTATTTGTGTGCATGGAGTGTTTTTTATAAGAACAGCACCATGACAACCACATTAGTCACACCACACACACACCACACACACCCCACCACACACCTACACACACACACACACACACATACTATCAATATATATATAGATATATAATATTATATATATATATAGCTAAACACATACAGACTGAGTGACATCTCGCAATCTCATTGCACTTTAGTGAAAATCTAAGAATACATACCTTATAGCTTATTCAATGACAACACTGTGTTTTTTATGGTTTTCCTTGTGGAACGTTGCTGATATTTAAAAACGTACACAATCATTGCACTCATCTATGTTTAATTTTTAGTATGCATGAGAAGCAGGATTTTGGTCCAGTAATTTTTCAGTGTGGGTGGGGCTACCTGGTGAGAATATAAAATGAGAAGTGAAAGATTTTATTGCTTTTCATGACGGTGTTACTCTCAAGACGTTCTAAATTCGATAAAAAAATTAAAGTAAAGCTGACAATGGAGGGTTAAAAAAAACAAAATAGAGACTTTTGACAAAATCAGCTTTACAAACATTCATAAACACAAACATCGACTGTGTGTGTGTGGGTGTGTGTGGTGTGTTGTGTGTGTGGTGCGCGCGCGCGCGCTGCGCGTTTTTTCTGGGAGTCGATAAATCCAACTTTCTGATCTGCCTCTGTTGTTCTTTTCATTCTCTCTCCTCCTCCTCCCCTCTATATTTGTCTGCTGACATCCCAAAACACTTTCTTAAACTTGAATTGATTTGTGCTTGTGTGTGTCAGTTTTCTCTACAGTATACACACGTCCCGTCAGCCATGAGCTATTTGAAATGTTTTTGAAACATCACACACCTGTTTCAGAGGAAACTGCATGATGTTTTGCCAGATGAATTTATCAAACACCCCAAAATGTGTCTTTCTGCAAAGTGCATTATGGGGCATGACCCTTCTGTGGCCCCTTGGTGTGATCGATGGCCATTTCACATTACTTAAATGGAGTCATGTGACTGAGCGATAGAGTTGCGCCATCAATGGGTGAAATGGCACCCAGCCAATCGATGGCAAGATCATAGTGATATGGAGAGAGAGAAAGGTCACATCAGGGTCAAAAGTGTGTGTTTGAGCCCCATTTCTTCATTTTTCTTTTATCACACTTTTTCATCCCTCTTTTCTCTCTTTCTGTCCTCTGTAATGCCATTAAGGACGAGCTGCCTTTCTAACCCAGTTCTCCAGTGAGCTTTGACCTCTTGAGTAAGGTGTGTACAGTATGTGTGTGTCAGAGATATTTTAGCTGTACTCTGACCTGTTGTGTAAGGTCTGTATGTTAAGGTGTGTGTGTTTGTGTTTTGTAATACTCCACATTAGTGTGTGTGTGAGGTGTGCGATAAGAACTGGAGCCACTGCACAAGGGTGAGATTCTCTGCAGGTCTGTA